>PVIH01009308.1:0-28571 GCA_004025045.1 Sigmodon hispidus | reverse complement strand
GCATGGTCATGTACTGCACTCATGAAATCTCAGCAGTGCAGTTACCTACACAAGACAGGGACCCTGAACAGTCCATCATACATGGGGAAGGGGCTTTGGAAACCTCACATTTCTGGAGGAGCCATTAGCAGTTAATAGCTACTAGAAGGAGGGAAGTCATTTTGTTCAGTGGTGAAGCCACTGGATAGTTCCCATGCTCTATTATATAACCCTGACCCATAGTCATGTAAACTCAGCCGGTCACAGGAAGCATGAAAGACAAGAAAATTCTAAAGCAACTTGCTGGAAAGAAGAAAGAATTCTGAGGAAATGGGAGCAAGACAAGAAGATATGGTAAAGAGCAGTTAATATGATCAAACTACATTATACACATGTATGAAAAGGGAATGCCATGCTGAGCCTTACTGTGTTACTTACATCTGCATGACCCTGGGCTGAGGAAATTTGGTTTCCTCTTTGGAGTAGGACAGTTATAAGATCACAAAAGGGGGGAGATAGCATATGCATATTTATAGAAATGCTATCAATCATGATGACACAGTGGGAGGCATTCTCTAATAAACACAGGAACATTGTTTCTCAAGATGAAGGCTCTTTCTGTCTTCTTGGAGCTCTGTATCCCAGCTTTGCCTTATTTACTCAATTCTTACCACCCACAATAGCTACAGGTCTTCCCCTGAGCTCCTAGCTCATGAACTATGCCTCATAGATGCATGTTTTATTTCCTACTTCCCTGCCATGTTCATCCCTCCTAGAAGTTTCCCAAATGGCTATTTCCAAATAGAGACTTTTAGCCACACTTCCTGGGTGGGGATAGTATTTCCACAGATTTAAAGAAAGCATAGGTAGGCAATGGGTATACACTAATCTACAAGCTTCCTCCACCTTCTCTTGGTTTCATCATGTGTTACCAAAATCTAATCAGATAAATTTGACAGAAAGGCTTTCCCACTGGAGGTGAGCACATTCCTTCTCCCAGAGTTCCACAGTTCACCCCTGGCTGTGCCCTGGCTCTCCATCCATCCTCTACAGTGGCCAAGAAGCATATAGATGTTCCCAGATGAATGTCCAGGGCTGTTTGGAATGACTTCAGAGGGGAAGGGCAGTCATAGCCATGGGAACTATTTTCTCAGGACAGCTACTATCCCCCACCTGGCTCCCAGGTCCCAGGGCCATCATTTCCCAAGCCTCAAGGCTCAGGCATGGACTGGCACTGGAGATCCTTCCCCATCCCTTCTCATGTGCCTGCCCAAGTGGCTCCCATACTCACAGGTACATTTTTTCCCTGGAGAATGGGTAGGAGAGGTTTTTCATCCTGTTGTTGCTGTGTTCAGGAACCCTGGGCTGCAGGGGTGAGCTAAGCGTCTGCAGAATGGCACTGAATTTCTTCGCGATGCTGCCTCCTGCTTTGATCTCGTACATCTACAAACAATAAAGCACAGGTCTAAAAAGGATGCCACCTGCAACATATGTCAAAGAGCAAGGGTGTAGGTCCCTGGGGAAAACACCCTGGGCAAGGGAAAGGCTGGGAGGAATAAGTAGGCTCGGTCTTCATCACCATTTCTTTTCAAAAACTTCTCTCAATCACACGTGCTGTGGAGGTGGACAGTGCAAAGAAACATGCAGATTCCAAACTTTCTGACCATCACATCTTAGAGAAATCACAGGCCTACAACTGCCACACCTCCACTAGATAAATGCATATAGAATTTATATAGAGAGGCCCTCCATAAGACACCAGCAACATCTTTGCACCAACCAGGATTGACCAGGGGCACCAGGCTGTTGGGCACTATCATAATCTCTTTGTGATGAGGAAATATAAAGAAGTATGGTCCTTCCCAGCACCATAACCAATGGAGTGGGACATTAAGACCCACACGCAGGCCTGGGAAGGTCCGCCCTTGGCTCTGAGAAGAAAACACAGCCCCCCCACCTCCCCCCACCCCGGCACCTTGCAGCACCAGGAAAATGGGCATTATTACGGTGAGCAAATGTATGATGTGGTATGGAAGAGAGAGATAGAGAGACAGAGAGAAAGAGACAGACAGACAAAGAGATACAGAGAATGGTTCATGACATAGGCATATCTGAAGAGGCAAAAGAGATGAGAAGTAGGCTGGTGTGGGTAATTTACTTGCCACCCGGGGCCATGGTGATGTCTGGGCCTGGGCTGCTGCTGGGGCCTATGTCTGGGCTCATGGATCTGATGTAACTGCAGTCTCTGTTGATGTTTGTGGCTCCTGATAGCACCAAAGGCTAAAAGGATAGGGCTGTACAGAGTTAGTCCCATCCCTCACTGTCTGCAACACTATGGAGAGCTAACTGGTCCTGCCCCTCACAGGCTGAAGTACTCAAGAAATAGGGTCTTACACCTCACCTGGGCAGCACCTGGGCTGACACTGTTCACAGAGGCATGGGTAAGCTGGCCCGGAGGGCATGAGAATTGGAAAGGAGGTCACACCCCTCTCGTATGCCACGTGGTAGCATGGCTGAGGGAATGATGTCTTCTGTTTCTCACCCCTCGACACTTGCACCAGCTGCATCACCTAGGCAGCACAGTAGAGTTAGTTGGCCCTATAGACATGAGCTTGCCTAAGCCAGCCCTCAGGACATGAGAAGGCATAGACGGTACCGCCTCCCTTGCCATCTGTGACAGAGAATAAAATGGAATGTAGGCATAAGTGGTCCCTGCAGCATAAGAACAACTGCTATATGAACTATAACTATTAAAAATTTACATCATGATAGAACATCAACGTTTTACCCAGGACAGATCTCATTGAATTTAATATCTGGGGGACTGGGAAGGTAGTTTGGGGGTAAAGTGTTTGCTGTGCAGACACAAGGACCTGAGTTCAATTCCCAGGAGGGAGAGCAGAAGAGACAGAGCCAGGAGGATCCCTGAGCTCTCTGGCCAACCATCAGGGCACTGCCAGCATCATCTTTTGTCTCCTTAACAAGTACCTAGTTGGGATGTGTGGGAATCACAGCCATCTGCTGTCAAGCACCTGCTGTTTTCTCTATATAAACTCTTTTTTTTTAAATGTGTTTTCTTCATTCAAAGTAAGGTGTGCTTTTATTTAAGTTTTGTGGGAGTACCAGTCTCTACGAAAATTTATCAAATTGAAGCTATGAACTCGGAGTCATTTTAAACAACATTTCTACTTTAATTTTTTCAGGTTATTTTATGTTTTATGATTTTATTTCAAATTAATTTTTTAGACTTTTTAAATCTATTCTTTGTGTCTTTTACATCACGCATCTCAATTCCATTCATTTTCCTGTCCCTTTGTATCTGTCCTCTGCTCTTGCAACCCCCTCCCATAAAATAAAATTTAAGAGGAAAAGAAAAAAGGAAAAATCTCACCCTGGAAGCTGCAGTGTGTCACAGGGAGTCACGCAGTAAGCCTGTTTGTCCATATCTTTACTTGCAAGTGTTCACTGCAGAGTCATTGGTCTGGCCCAAGGCCTCTGCTTTCTGCTACATTATCAGTGCTGGACCTTCGAAGGAGTTCCTTTTAATCTAGTTGTTGCCCTGTGCCCTGGAGATTCTACAGCTTTGGGTCTGCAGAACCAGCCCCTTCCTGTGTAGATGGGGTGGATGTTGGGGTGGGCCAACATATAACTCTGGTTCTGGGCCTAGATAGTTTCAGGGTTGGTCAGCCTGCCAGTGCTCCCAGACCTCACAAGCAGAGTGAGCTCTCCAGCATTACCCTGGCTGGTTTACTCTTTGGAGCAATGAGAAAGGGGGCAGGGCGAGTTCTGTTTCCACACCTTCAAGGTCAGCATTTCTGTTCTTGGACCAGCAAGGCCAGCTCTACTGTGCTGCCCAAGTGAGGTGCTGGGGGCCACACTCTGGAGTGCTGTAGCTGGTGAGAGGCAGTGACAGATTTCCTATTCTTATGACCTCAGGGCCAGCTCTCCCACCAATCACAGGTGGTGAGGGCATTATATTTTGTTTTAACATTTACTTATTTTTATTTCATGTGTGTTTTGCCTGTGTGTATGTCTGTATACCATGTGAGTACTTGGTGCCCTCTGAGGCCATAAGAAGACATCAGAGCTCCTGCAACTGAAAGTTGTGAATGCGGTACTAGGGATTGAACTTGGGTCCTGAGGAAGAGCAGAAAGTACTCTTAACCTTGAAGCCATCTTCCCAGTGCCCATTACAGACGTTAGACTTTCGGGTCTTTAAATATAGTAATTGAAGCACAGATGTCAACATTCCAGAGGCGTATGTATTAATTATTGACACAGATTCTGCACAGGTAATTCCCCTTTCAAGACACAACATTTGTCCCCCCATCTGCCCCGAATCTGGCTGGATGTGTAGCCAAATTAGCAAAATATGACAGAAAGGACACTAATCACCTCCACACTGGAAGATCAGCAGCTTCCAATCCTAATCTTTTCGTGTCTTAAAACATCCTGAGAGGGAGAAGAGAAAGCATTTCCTCAGATGTTTGAACTTCTCTGCAAACTACAGACATGGAAACAAAGTCCTTGCACCTCAAGCCACCAAGAGATCCCAGCTGCCACCAAGTGAAGCCACATGATTTTGACCTCACCTCTGTTCAAGATAATGACCAAAAAGTCTCTCTTGCCTACTAAGTTTTATCAATATTAAACTAAATTAAATTGAGTTCATTTTCTGTCCTGCCATGGATGAACAGAACAAGAACCAGTATCTAGAGATTCTGGATTGAAAGTCTGTTTTCTTCTCTGCCGTGACATTCTCAAGTTGCTGATCAAAGAATACACACAAGATACCCATGAGTCAGTCAAAGTAGAGGCAGCCTGGGGTGTGCAGAGGGATCTGAGACCTCAAGAAAGGTGAACCACCTTCAGCTGAGGAATCTGAAAAGTGTGTCCCTGGAGTGGGGGCGCACGTTAGCTGGCCTCAGCAGAAGAGTGACCTTCTCAGTTTGTCATAAATAACGAGAAGAGGTTAAGACTGGGTCAAAAGTGAAAAGAACTGTTTACCATTTAGCTAATATTTCCCTATAATTTTTAGATAGCAGAACTGTGTTAATTTTTAAGTTAAATAAATAAACTGCTTGAAAGAAATACAGTGGTTCTAGGTCAGTTATTTGGCTGGGAAGACTCTCTTCTCTGTCCTCTATCATTATATATGACAGTTTTTTTCTTGTCTATACAGGCTGTATCTTGTTTTGATCACACATCTACGAACATACACCATCTAATGGGTCAACTCTGAGCTGATAATGAAGACATTCATGAGCTTTCGAGAGCTTGGATTGTAAGTGTTTTCTTATTTATTTATTTATTTATTTTATTATGTATACAGTATACAGAAGAGGGCACCAGACGTCATCATAGATGGTTGTGAGCCACCATGTGGTTGCTGGGAATCGAACTCAGGACCTCTGGAAGAACAGTCAGTGCTCTTAACCTCTGAGCCATCTCTCCAGCCCCCCCCCCCCCCCGATTGTAAGTATTTTCTACAGGTCTGAATATAACCATTTGGTCCCTGGTGTGGGGCTATTGAGATATAATGGGGATCTTTAAGATGAAGGATTATGTCTTGTCTGATGTAATTTGTTATGGCACATTCAGGTGGTAACCCTGGGAGGCCTGCTCTTTTCTGAGGGGAAACAGAGGAGAAATGGATCTGGGAAGGAAGTGGGGAGAGGAAACTGTGGTCAGGATGTAATGTATGGGAGGAGAGTAAATTTTAAAAAGAGACCAAGCTTGGTGGGGTCCCAGGTAATTAGGAGCGTGACTTTGAGACAAGATCTCCCACGTCTGCTTGTAAGTGTGGTCTCTCCCCTTCCCTTTCTTCTCCTCTCCTTTCCCAGACTTGAGGTACAAAAATGCTCACACGAAAGAGCATCCCTGTTATGATGTGTCATTCTCATTCAAGGCCTGGATCTATGGGACAGTGGGACCTGGAATCTGAACCTGTATAACCACATGAATGCCTCTCCACTTTATTAAGTGGTGGGCATTTTGTCTTATGGAAAACAACTGATATGTCAGCATCCTGAACTTCATCTGGCAATGCTGACCTCTTCGGCTTCCATTCCAGAGCCACAGTAATGTTTCTGTGGCTGCTCTGTTTAAAAAAATAATTCAGTGTTCTCCTATTGCTCTTAAGATGAAGACATAGACTCTTAACAGCCCATGGAATGAATCCTGTAGACGAGTCCCCAGTTGCCTGATCTCACAGTCCCGTTCCCAGTGCCCACTGCTGGCCTCCATGCACTTCTTCCTGCATACTGAATCTGCCACATGCTGCAGCCTCTTCCCACCCCACCAACTCCATTTATTCATGAGGCTTTACCCAACTGCTATTTCCTGAGCAAAACAATTTCCTGGCTCTCTAGAGAAGACCAAATCTTACCTTCATGGTATTTTCTAGAGTCCTAATCCTGCCCTCGAAACACTTAAGACAATTGTGATTTTATATCTATCTCTCTGAGTGATCATTTGGTAAATGACCAAATCATAATTTCTAAGAGGGCACCAAGGTTCAAGAATCATCATTCCCAGAAAACCTTTCTGACCCCCTCTCTTTGTCCTACTTTTCTTGGTCACTTGTCTGTCTCCAATTTTTTATTTACTTGGTTTTTCAAAAGAGATCACAGAGAGAAGAGACCTCTCCCTGTGAGCCCAGTATACAGTGGGAGCAGGATGGTCCGTCTGTGTCCTGTCTCCTGCTGACACTAACTTCCTGTGTAACTTTAAGCAAGGCAACACTCTCTCACACACACACACAGTGCTCACACTCACTGAGACTCAACCATTTCCATGAAAGAATAACAGAGATCATTCCTGGGAAAACCTAGATACTCTGAAAAATGAGTGATATAATGGCTTTCCAGATAGTTGGCATCAGGCAACAGAGGGAGAAAACAGACAGGGTGGGTCATGGGTCACCCCTGCTTTGAGAAGCCAGAGGAAGCAAGGGCACCCTGAGACACCCCGAGTTACAGTGGCAGGAGTATAAGCCTAGCAGTATCAAGACAAGAATCCATCCACTATCATAGCAGGGACCTCAGGAAGCACAGGGGTCTACTGAAGGTACCCCTGGAGCATTTAGCGCATAGGTGTGAAAAGATGATTCCATATTAGAAAAAGAATCATCTGGAAGTACTGAGAAATGGCACCTATTTCTACCAGCAAGATGGGGAAACCCTATAATTCTTGGGGCAGTGGGGAAACACTGGTTCACTGGGTAGTAGCGGATAATTAGCCTTGGACTGAGAGTTCCACCAGATCCACTTAACAAGTCATAAAAGGCGAAAGGAACTAGGCTAAACGGCTTTGAAAGTATTTCCCAAGTCTAGCATAACCACGACTTGAAACACTTAAGGAACAGGAGTATACATTTATGGCACCAGCCCTTCCAGGCCTCTCCCAGAGATCCTGGGCTTGATAGTCAACTGTATCAAATGCTGGAATGTGCAGGGATGGCAGCTCTAACACGAATCCTGCCCCTTTCAGAGTGCTCAGCAGTTTGTCCAGCACCTGCACCATTGGCAGCTTCTCATCTGCCCACAAAGACACTGCATGCCCTACGAGTGAGGGCAGCACCTCCCCATCAAAGATGAGAAATCCAAGGCTCAGAGGGGCAAGAAATTGTAAGAGTCAGATATAAAACTGGGCCTAAAACCCAGGCCTCCTGGATGCTCTATCTAGGACTCTTGCCTTGACCCCTATGGCCTTTGAGACTTGGCAAGCCTCCATAGTCTGCCCGAGAGGAGAAAGCAATCTCGAACACCCCTTCTTAGCCCAGCAGCCTCGGTTCTCATCTCACCTCCCCAGAAAGACACTCAATGCTCATTATTATTAATAATAATCAGTGGCAGCACCATTATTACTGTTATTCTTGGGCATCAGAGAATTATGAACATCCTCAGAAATGGCAAGACACATGTTAGTCACCTGTTTCCCATTATGCCTCCCGGGGTACACGATGAGCCTCCCTGGGTACACGTTGCTCCTTTCATGTGTTTAAAATCATAAATAATTGTTAAAGTATGTTGCTCTTATTTTTTTATTCCTGGGATCAAATGTGGTTTTCATAAAAGCTTGCTTTGGCTCCACTGTCACAGTCTAAGGGGTTCACTGAGATTTCTTTTGTCTTCTTTCTTCCTCCTTGTCTCTCTCCATCTCCCCACCCCCCAGACTGGCACAGCAGTGTGGTCTCAGGGCTGATTTATTTCCTCTCTGCATTAAAATCACGTGTTTTTATAAGACACGGGGCACCAAGGTTCTAGCGATGTCTATCTTGAACACCATATAAGCCATTGTCCCCACTTTACAGATGAAAAAACTGATGTAGCGTCACAAACTTAATGAACATACACCAAGAACCCACAAAAAAAAAAAAAAAAAAAAAAACCGTATAGCAAGATAAGACCTATATAGATGCTATAAGCTGGTAACCCCCTAGGTCACTTTTCTCTGCAATGGCCTGTGAGAAGCTCTCCCTGTAAATGGAAGGACAGGTCAGCCAGCAAGAGTACAAGCCAGGCAAAAATTGGCCAGTGTGCCTCCCCCAACCTGGCACACCATGTCAGTAGAAGTTTATCTGTCTCTGCCTGTTAGTTTGTTTTTCTCTGTTGTCTCATCAGTTGTCAGATCACTCAGGTTCAACTGCTGCTCTTTCCTCATCTAGGCAGCCAGAGAGTGTCTGCAGGCTACCTCAAGCCCTCTGCATGAGGTGGAAGAGATGGAAGGCCACACAGCCAAAGAGAAGATGAGGAAGCCAAGCACAGATGCACACAACTCACCCCTCTGTTTTCATCCCCAAGCAGTACTGGGAAGAAACACAGGCATGTGAGGAACCAGGGCTGAGACGTTCTAGGCTGCTGAACATCTGTCCTCACTCACTGCCCATAGGCACATTGGTCCATGCAGGCAACTGTTAAGCTGTCCCCCACCAAACTGGAAGCCATACCAGGACTGCAGAGCTCAGCTGTAAACACAGAGCTGGACAGGAGGTCTTGGTGGGCACAACCAGAGACTGAGAATCCCCTCAGTGCTCTACCTGTGCCTCCAGGTTGAGCTTTCTGTCAGCAGCAATGCTCCACATAGACCATCACATGCTTACAAAAAAGAAAGTTCTTTCTCCGTTGTTCAATTCCGTATCCGTTTATGTTTTTTATTTCTGTTGTCAGTATGTCCTCTACACATGAATGAATGTTTGCTGACTTTTAAATTTTGGGATAAGATCCAAGCTTTTTCAATTACATGGCTGACAAGGCCCTTTAAGAGTGGTGCCTTCTGGTTCCTGGTTCCCGGTTCTCTCTCAGTCTCCTCCTCCAGTCACAGTCTGTGTTGAACCCACACCTACTGCTCTAAATTCCTGAAGACTTTGGGACCCGGAGATCTTCCCCTCTCTGGCAATATTCTCATTTGCCCTCTCAATTACTAACTCTGGCCCAGCCCTCAGATCTGAGCTCAGATACCCACTGTCATCCAAATGAGTTCCTGCCCATTGGCTCTCGTTATATACCCTCTTGTTTTCTGCCAGTGTCTCTCAATTTACAACTAGCCATAAAATGCTGAATTCTCACCACATAAAAGACATCAGGGCCAGAGGACAGCTGTAGTCACTACTGCATTAGCAGAACATCTGGGCCAGAGTGATTTTCAGAAATTTTCATCACATGGGTGGATGATGAAGGATGGGGGATGAATAGATGGATGGAGGGTGGGCCAGAGAAGAGCGAACAAGTAAAGCTGTGCTGGGGGATTAATTTCCACAGGAGGCACGGCGGGTCGGAAACTGATCAGAATTCCTGGTATGACAGTGGGGTCCTAGTCCCTTCTAACAGGAAGCCACTTCATGTCTGGGGCAAGAAGCTCCTTGGCCCTAGTCAGGAGATGACTAGAGCAGAAAGTCACAGTGCGACTGTGCACCTGAGTCTCATACTCTGGTACGTAGCAATAGAGGACTAATACATGAGTAAGGATCTCCGGAACAGATGCAGGGTTAAGGGTACTGTTGTTAATTTCCATGGTGCAAGGATGCCCCTCATAACCTATTCTAAGAAGCCAATTGTGTAGCTTTGGAACTCTCAAAAAAATAACAGTTAATTTAAGGAGCCAGTCTGTCACTGTGAAAGCTCATATTGGGTAGGAGCTGCATCTCTGAGCCCCAAGTGCAGAAGTTGGTGGTCTCTTTCATCTGATCCACTTCCTTGATGACTCCTTTCCAAATATTCATGGACATGCTGTGATAGCTGATCGTTGTGAACATGACTGAACTTGGAACTACAGAGGATCCACACCGTTGGGTATCTAAGATGTTTCCAAAGATGGAAGATCCACCCTGACTATGAACAAAGGTTTACCAAGGCAGAGAATCCTGAGATGAATCAAAAAGAAATTTGACCCATTTCCTGATCTTTCTGGGTGTGAGGACTTCTAGCCACCCACTCCTACCCACACAAATTCTGCCAGACCTTCGCCGCCATCATGGGCAATTCCTTCTCACACCAGGAGTCCAAACGACCCCTGTCTTCCATAAGCTGCTTCTTGCCAGGTTTTTGGCCACAGTGTCAAAAAAGGTGACTTTAAAAGGCAGCATGGCCTCCCTGAGCCCCCCACTCTATGGCCTGTACTGGACCAGGAGTCCTAGTTTACCCCCTTTTTGCTAAAATTATCGCTAGCAGCTCCATCTCTCTCCAAATTGCCCTCTTATGAATCTGATAGCCAGTCTGCCCACACTTCCCACTCTTAGCCCTGTTGGCCTTTTGCCCATGTCTTCAGCCAGCCCCTATCTACCCAACTCATACAGACATGACTTGAAGGCTTTAATAAATAAAATCACAATGTTTATTTTAATTAGTTTTTTCATTTTGAGTTAAACACAGCAAAGTCCAAACTTGTGTCTTAAAGCATCTTCATGTTTGATTTAATGTCCCAGGTTGGCATGGAACACACTGTTTGCTTGAACTGGCTTGGAACTCAAAACAATGCAGCTTCAGCATCCTGTGTGTGAGAATTACAGACACAAGCAGCTGCACCTGGCTAATCTTGGTGTTTATAACTTCACTGTCCTCAGGTCTTGGGACAGGCTACTCTGCTTACAGACCTGTGTCATCTGCATCACCATTACCTGGCCGTGTCCCATCTCAGCTTCTTCTCCAGAGCCACAGCATGTAGGTGCCACCATTCTCCACCCACTCCCTCCTGATGTTGAAGCAGGAAAGCATGACAGTCAACCAAATGAAAGTCAAAGCAGTCTGCCCTCTTTCTGGCTATTTAAATAGTAATCAAAGAGTATGCACCAAACATGGAGATATGAAATTTAAACCCTCCGTCTCAATTGTGCCTATATTAAAAACAAATGTTCCAGAATGGGCTATCATAACCAAAGGACAGCCCCACCTCCAGCCATCCCTATATAAACAGATGCAGTTCTATCTCACTTAAAAGCCATTGATGATGATAATAGTCTGTCCAGAGATGCATTCCAAAGACAAGGCACTGGCTTCTCTCCCCACCACCAAGGATTTACATGTTGTTAACTGCTGTGAAAGTATGGAGTTTCTCCTGACACTTTATATTTATTTTGGGTTTTGAGATTTATTTTGATTTTTTGAGATCTCAGTATGTAGCCCATACTGGCATGAAACCCATGAGTCCCTCACCTGCCCTTCTGTCTGCACTAACTAGTTATATGTCAACTTGACACAGTTAGAGTCATCAGAAAGGGGAAGCAGTCCATTATAGGTGGTGTCATCCCTGAGCTGGTGGTTCTGGGTTCTATAAGAAAGCAGACTGTGCAAGTCAGTAAGCAGCAGCCCTCTATGGCCTCTGCATCAGCTCCTGTCTGCAAGTTCTGGCACTGTTTAAGCTTCTATCCGGACTTCTTCAATGATGGTGAAATACAAATCAAACAAACCCTTTCTGCCCCAGATTTCTTCTGTGATGGTGTTTCATCACAGTAGTAGATATCCTAAGACACCTTCTCAAGTGATGTGATTACAGGTGTGGATCACTCCACAATGTGATTACTACAGATGTAGACCACTCCACCCAGATCTCATCACTTCTACTTTCTGGCTTTACTAAAGTTGCAAAATAATCCCAGTGAATAAATAGATTGCCACTTGATGAAGAAAACGATTGCCAAGGGGAGGGGTGGTTTCTACATCTGAATTTCACTTGACAGGAGACAACTCTGGACTGAGATGCCTGCTTGTAAGAGAGACTGTCATAAGGACCATGGCTGAAAGAAGGTTGTGGAGCTGAGGGACTAACAGCCATGTGGCATCAATCTAGAGCTTCATTGAGGAACTATTACTTCAGTGACACACAATTATTTTCAAAAAGTGCATAAGAAAGGTAAGTTCTGGATCCCAGAGATTTAGAGTACAGGTAAAACCCAAGCATAACTCCCCAAAGCATCTGGAGAAAAAAAAAAAAAAAAACGGGTAAGGTAACACTGAGTGTATGAAGACTAAAAATTCAAGAAAGGAGAGATGGGTTCCAGCTGAAAAAAAAATAAAAGGGAATCAGGGAGAAGGATAGGACAGAGATTGGGGTCCAAAGGATGAGCTGAGTTGGTTTATTCAGGGAGGAGTAGGAAGCCATTCTAAGACATGGAACAAGGCAGGGATCATCGGTGTGTGAGGGGCAGGCAGTTAAACTAAGTGGGACAACTATCACTCACTTCAAAGAGAGCATAGAGGTACAGGTAGGACAACTGGACCCAGCAGAGTGTGAGCCACCCAAAGAGAATCTGTCTTTACTCCCCACCCCCGACTAAGCAACAGAAGAAAAAAATTGCATAAATAGATAGGTAGGTAGAAATGTTGATAGATGGATAGATGATAGATAGATGATAAATAGATGATAGATAGACAGACAGATAGACAGACAAACAGATAAATATATAGATAGATAGATACACAAATCATCATCTGCTCTACATATGGGATACAACTTTTTAAAGCAAACGTAATTCAGGGTCTGTCCTCCTTATTTCAAAGGGAAAAGGGACCAGTAATTCACTCATAAAACCAATCCTCAGCAATGAAAGAATTGCAACCTGTGTCTTCCTCACCAGGATTCCCAGCATCTTGATTGAATCTCTCCTCAAGGGCTCTATACAATATGGCCTTGAGTGTTAGCAGCTTCCACAGGAAAGAACATGGAACATAATGGAACCATTTTCCTCCCTGTAAAGCTTCTTAAAAGTCTTTTATAAAAATTATTTTTCTCGGGGCTGGAGAGATGGCTCAGCGGTTAAGAGCACCGTCTGCTCTTCCAGAGGACCCGGGTTCGATTCCCAGCACCCACATGGCAGCTAACAACTGTCTGTAGTTCCAGTTCCAGGCAAACACCAAGGCAAATAAATAAATAAAGTTTAAAAAAAATTATTTTTCTCTCATACATTACATCCCAGCCACAGCTTCCCCTTCATCCATTCTTCCAGTCCCTCCCTCACCTTCCCTCCCCGAACATGGTGTGACAAGCTGCAATAAGTAAGACAAGACACAAACCCTCATATGAAAGCTGAGAGGACACAAACCAGCAGGAGGGAAAGGGTCCCAAGTACAGGCAAAGGAGTCAGAGACACCTCACATCCCACTGTTGGGAGCCCCACAAGAATACCAAAGATAAGTCAGATAAGATATAACAATGAATGCTTCTTGAGTATGTTAGATCATAGACATATTTTATTACAAAACCCAAGAATATTATGGTCTTTACAATACCAACAGCATTTAGGATGGCATTTATACCATGTGTTCTCCTGACTTTTAACTTGAGCCAGGAGATCCAACTCACTGACTGCAGATCTTGGGGCTCCACAGTCTTCATAACTGCCTTATAGCAATCTCTCTCTCTCTCTCTCTCTCTCTCTCTCTCTCTCTCTCTCTCTCTCTCTCTCTCTCTCTCTCTCCCTCCCTCCTGTTTTACCAGAGAGCCCCTCAGCTAACACCTCTATGTGAATAACTGAAAAGCAAGGGCTTCTGTGTTTCCAGACAAGCACAGTCTTCTTCTGAAGTAGGAAGAGACGATGAGTTGGGGGTGGAGGTGGACACATCCTCAAAGACGTTGAGAAGTCAGCTAGCCAAACCAGAGTCCTAGAGAGGCAGTGACAAAGACCCAAGAACAATTTCCAAAAATCTACAAAGCTTAATGGAATCAATACTTTCCTACTAAGGAGCTACTCAAGATAATTAAAATACCAGGCCTCTTTGTTTTTTAATTGGAATTATGTCAGCTTAATTTGGTTTTCTCACACATCATAAAATGTTGATGGATTTATGTGATCTCCATTAGAAAAGAGGAAAGGGATCACTCTTTAATAAATGCTGTTTTGTAAACACAAATACTTAAATAAATGGGCTCTGTTGCAGTCGATTGCATCTCTTATTGTCTAAACTTTATCTCTGAGTCATTAGCTCATCAGAAAATTTGAATAATTATTTCGCAGTAGAGCCCTCCATGAGCTACATTTTAAAATTAATTCCTCAAGTTTTATCCAAAATCAGTATAAGAAATGGCCCCATAAAGAACATCCTAGGTGCATCTGCATCACCCTATGTATACCTCCATAAGCGCAAGGCTCAAGGAACATGGTATAACAGGGATAAATAATTGTAAGAGTCAAAGGTCAGAAAGGACTGCAGTGGAATAGTGTCTTCTGCCTGTGACAGAACCTCTGATCTCATGAACTCACAGCAGCTGTGGTCCACTGCATATGGCCAAGCCAGTCAACATTCTAGTATGTGGGGAAGTTTCAGCTCTGATTGAGGAGCTAAGTATGGATGAGGGCTTTGAAGGGAGGAAAAGTCCGTTTTCTTTAAGGATATGTCCCCGAGGACACCAATCATATCCTAATGCACAAGCATATGAGAAGCACAAATTGGACTGGATAGGTTATTTAAAAGCAGGGAAACAGAGTTGAAGAGGGAGAGAGATGGGGGTGAATCTGGGAAGAGTTGGGGTAGGAGTGAAGAGGGTTCATACGATCAAAATATATTGAGATGGTTTGAATGAGAATGGCCCCCACATGCTCATATATTTGAAAGCTTGGTCGCCAGAGAGTAGAATTATTTGAAAGGATTAGAAGGATTAGGAGGTGTTGCCTTGTTGGAGTAGGTATGGCCCTATTGAAGGAAGTGTGTCATTGGGGGTAGGTTTTAAGGTTCCAAAAGCCCATTCCAAGCTGTGTGTCTGTGTGTCTGTCTGTCTGTCTGTCTGTCTGTCTGTGATTGTTTGTAAGGCTTGAAGCTACTGCTCCTGTGCTTTCTATCATGATGACCATAGACTAAATTTCTCAAACTGTAAGCAATTCCACAATTAACTGCTTTCTTTTATGAGAGTTGTCTTGGCCACAGTATCTCTTCACAGCAATACAACAGTAACAAAGGCATACGTTTGCATAAAATTATCAAAGAAGTAATAAAAATATTATTTTTTTAAAAGATTATTTCAAGGGCTATAGAGAGATGGTTCAGCAGTTAAGAGTGCTTGATGTTCTGCGAGTGGATCCACATTCAGTTCCCAGCACCCACTCACAATCACCAGCAATTCTGGCACCAGAGGGTCTGATACCCTCTTCTGGCCCTCACAGACACTACATACACACACGCATACACACACACACACACACACACACACACACACACTTTAAAATTTTTAATTAAATTAATTTTTTTAAAAAAAAAAAAGACTATCCCAGTCTTATATGTGAACTTGTGACTGGAAATCTAATCTCTTATATGTTGTTCAAGGCCTTTAAAGAAAATTATACTTTGGTAATAGAAACATGTTTGTCCTTCCCATCCCCAGAACAAAACAGTTTACACCTATAACTGTCATGAGCCACAGTTCTTGTTGTTCTGCTTACCAAGAAGCTCAGCATAAAATTTTGTCTCACTTGCATCTGTAATCCTTGATTTTCAATCTCCACCATCTTTATTTCCTCAGCATTTCCCTACTTGCCCTAGACTGCACGGGCCTTTTTGATCTGCCTTTTTGTAAATGATCCATTTTCTTTATTAGTCTCCAACTCAGGCTTCATTTTGAGAAGAAGAAACGAATAGATGCACACCTAAGGCAGAGCCCACAATCAAACTCACACCTTCCCTTGTCACACCTGTCACGGGGCTGCTCTCCCTTGGAAAGGGTTTCTCCAGCTTGCTCTGCTGAGTGGCAGTCTAACATTCTTCCCACAAGCTTCTCCAATCAGGGCACAGCAGACCCCATACATGGAGCCATCATGTTGCTGACATCCTGCTCCCTGGGAAACAGAATCCCCCTCCCCAGTCCACAGTCTAAGGGCCATCTGGTCTTGCCTCTCCACAGACTCTGCATCTGGGCTGCTGGCTGCCTTGGTGAGTGAATGGACTGGGCCCATGTCCCCTGATGCTGCAGATGCTGGCTGTGAAGGGGGAGGAATGGGAAGGAGCAGAGAGGAACACCCAACCCAGCACCAACTGTGTAGCCTGACACATGGCTGTGAGACATGCAGCAGCTTCAACCACAGTGATGGCAGTTACCGGGGGAGATGTGCAGCATTGTGCCAGACATGTCCATAGACTTGCTGCTCCTTCAACTAGTTCTCCACTACAGTGTGACTCATGTTTGGGAGATGTATAGATCTCTAAACCCTGCTTTGCTAAAAAGGCCTGATCCGCTCAAACAGTATCTACTTACATGCAAAGGATACTTGTCTACATGGGCTCCTGGAGGTAGCTAATGAGATCCCTTTAATACCAGTAAGTCTGCTGGCAACAGCCAAAAGTACTGATGAGTCAGACAGAAGTGGTATCCACCCATCCCAGCTCTGTCTCTTCTTGGGCTGTATTAAAATAATTTTGTGGACAAGAACAATCTTTCTAAAGAGCCCCAGCTACCACAAAACACTTGTCTCTGCTGGAAGTTTGGAGAATGTGAATGTCAGGTCTGAGAAAGGGGGTATTGAACTCACGTACACAAGCAGGTAGAGGTGATGAGCATAGATGCTGACTTGGATCTAGAAGAACCATCTTCATAATAAGCAGAAGGAATATAGCCTCCAGTGTGACCCATTTCAAATCTCCCTAGACCAGCCTTCCTGTCCCCTCCTATGTACGCCTGTTGAGTGTCCCTCACAAAATGCAGGCCTTTCTGTTGTTGTTTTTGGAAAACAAGTGTTTCCTTCCAAGATTCTCCCTCCCAGTTAATATCTGTGCTCAGGACTCTGAGTCCCTGGACACATTACAATGATCTGTGCAGGTTTGAGATCTTGACTTCATGATTTCATCCACATCTTTTGGGTCTCTCTGGACCCTACTGGGTTATGATCCAAGCCATCACCGACCCAAAAGATGCTCAACTGATCCTACAACATGCCTCACTCCTCCTCCACATTCTCATCACCTCCAGGATGTGGCTCCCTGCAAATATGTCTTATTCTCATTTTAGTCACTTTCCAAATCTATTTTTAAAAGGATTAATGCTGGCCCTCCACAGACTGCCATGCCTCATCTTCCATAATCCACAGCCCTCCCTCACTGCAGGAACTAGGCTTAATCTACCCCCAGCCTTGGGATCAGAGTCTCTGATTAACTTTTGCAAACACATGCATCCTACCCAGCACAAGTTATAGCCTCTTCCTCTGCTTATACGACCCCCTGTGAGGCCAACTACAAGGCCCCTGAATACTATGAATATGGAGAACAGCAGGGGCCATGTGGCTGAGCACACAGAAGGATGCCAGAACCTTCCACCTGTGTGGAGTCTGGGACCCAGAACTGTTGGGAGAAAGTGTTTTCTGGTCTCTGCACAGCCTGGAGGATCAGTCAAAGCCTCACACAAGTCCCCAACCCCCAACTTTCCCGCCTGAGCTATGCTGTGCAGATGGCCTACAATGGACTCAAGCTCCAATGGCTGCCTTCTGTCCGGATCTGTGCACACTTCCTGTTGCCCTGGGCCCTGTTCTCAGCTCCCCAGAGCCTGGACTGCTCTGTGGCCCCAAGGCTCCCCAATAGTTTCATTCAGGAGGAGCTGCATCAGGGCTGGCTGCCTGTCGATCAGAAAAGAAGCTGACCGAGGTAGCAGGAATTGAGAACACACAGAAAAATAGTTCAAGAAATAGACTCAACAACAAACTCTTCTATTTCCACACTTCCCATTAAGATGCAAGTTCTCAAAATTACCTGCTAAGAAATTAAGGTGGGAAATATTATGCCCACATCACAGTCAGGAAAACTGAGGCTCTGAAAAAAAAGCAACATTTTCAAATCACACAGCAAGTAAGCAGAAAACCCAGGCTCCAAGTCTCTTCTTGGAACTTGTCTGGCATAATGTCTAATGCCTTAACCTGTCAAAATGAAAAAAGAAAAGACCCCAAAGATAGGTGCTTTGTAACGTGGTTTGCCCAAAGCAACTCAATTACAAATTCAAGCTCTACCAGTGTGACACATGTTAAGATTCAAATGGCTAATGTATGGGAGCTGGAACTCAGGAGACAGACATGTCATTGACAAAGAGCAATGCTACCAAGCTGGGAAAGGGCAAAGGAGAGACAAGGCATAGGCATCAGGGTAAGCTGGAGGCTGTCTGGGCATGAGGAGATAGAGGAGGCAGAAAAACAAGAGTGGTTGATTGTGCACAGAACAGAGAGAACAAGATGGGTGGTGGACAGAAAGCACCAGAAAGGAGACAGACCAGGGGAGAACAAAGAAGAAAGCCCAACAAAGAAAGTGCCCTGGGGATGCGGGAATGATGTGTAGTTCCCCCGTGCCTCTAAGTTTGCTGCTACAAGAATTTCTACAACAGACTCTGCTACCAGACTCTCATGGAGAGCGGAGATCTGCTCATCTTCTTCCCAAAGACCAGACAGCAGAGGTGAAAATAGAGAAAGCATGTCATGAGCAGAATAGGGTAAAGACAACATCAGCTATCCAAATGAAGCAAAGAAAAAGACAAGAACATAATGGAGAAAGTGCAGGAGAGGTGAAGGGGAGTTAGGAGTCTACCAGAAAGGATTAAAAGCTTCTACCCAAGACTGAAACATGGGGTGTATTGCTAAGAGAGCAGGCATCCATGAGCTGGGAAGAGTGGCATCTCAGAACAATATGGCACACAGGTTTGTATCAGCAGCAGTAGAAATAAGCAGACAGAACCAGAGGATTAAGAACATTGCAATATGGAGGGCTATCAGTGTAAGAAGCTGGGCATGGTAAACAACTATAGTCTTAGCATTTGGGGAGCTGAGACAGGAGGTGTGAATGTCTGAGACCAACCTGGACCACAAAGAGAGACCCTCAGTGTCCCAAATACAAGTATAAACATAAATAAACAATAAAATGATGTGACTATTTCAAACATGTGACTCCTCCAAACTTGCGCTTTATTAAAAACCTTATAGGTGATCCTCATTTCTGTGTTTGCTTATTATTTAATGGACATTTGTTACGCCTGCTTAATAAATCCTAAGAACAAAATCAACAGATGCTATTCTTGTGTAGGGGGAATTCTTGACAGCTCGGACACATACTGGCATTTCATGTGTGCTTTTTGACAGGCAGTAGACCTGTTGACAGCAAAGACTGTGCACAACTATTAAATTGCTAGCATAGTTAACAATAGAGGTTGGTGGTCCTAGCTCTGAGGATGCTGTCAATAGGGAGGATGAGATGGAGAGGCAGGGACAGCAGTCCCGAGAAGCAGCAATGCAAGAGTTCTGCTCCTGATAGGGAGGTAGAAATGACTGTTAGAATGGGAATCAGATCCCTGCAAAGATAAGTCACCATCCATGAAACAGTACTGTACGGGGCATGGACACACATACACACAACAGATGGGGGGAGAGGGAGGAGGAGGGGAGAGGAAGAGGGAAAGAGAGAGGGAGATTACCCATAGATCACCACCCATGATTAACATAACCATCATCTACCCCAGCATCTCAAAGATGCTCAAAGCCCACTCCTTTCCCTAAAATGGCTAAGTAAAAAGAATGGGAAGTTCGGGAACAAATAATTCTCTTCTCTTGGGAGCTATTTTGCTGAATTTTGTTGTACAAGGAGACACAAGGAGAAGTTGCAAATTCACTGGGGAGATTTTTAAATTGTACATACACTGTTCTAATTGAAAACTACCTCCTACACCATCTAAACAGTGAGGCACCCAGCTTGCGCAGCACAGCCCCCTGAGGATGATTTTTCCACAGCACTGGTTCCAGAGCCTCATTCTATACCAACTGGGCAAACTGAAATCTCTAGGTAAGACACTGGTACAGAGCACAGGTAAACATTCCCCACATGGTTTCAATTTACCCACATGTTGAAGAGCGTCCTAACTGATGGAAGAGCAAAGGCCACCATCATGACCACAGTAGTGTGCCATAGCATCTTTTCCCTCCACACTCCTGGCTTAGCACAACTTTCTGCCTGATCCCATCGCCAGGTTCACCACAGAGAAGTGCTCAGTGGCTCTAGATCTAGATCTCAACAGAAAAGGAGGCACAATAGGGAATAAAATGAAGGTGAGATGTTTGCCTTCCCAGACAACACAGCCCAGGTGGAAGTCTGACAGGCAGACAGACAGATGGAGGAACATCAGTTCTTCACTGTCCCACCCACCTCATGACCACATACTTAGGATCCCTGCGGAGACCAGGTTGACTTAAAGTCCACAAAAGCCACATCCAGCTGGCCCAGCTCCCAAATCATCCACATGCATCCAGCCCCCAGGAGACCCAGAAACAAGGAGAAACAAGTGCATACTTTCTTGGTGGGAACTTTGATCTTCAAGAATTCTGCTTCCCTGGCCAGCACCTGCCATGGGGCGTGGATCCGGACAAAGACAGATCCCTGGCTTTTACTCTGCAAGATACAAAGGGGAAAGAAATAGAAACACTTGTAAGAACACAGCTAAAATTCTTAGTTCTCAGCTATAGAAGCCCAGATTTCTAGTTCCTTCAAGTTTGGGACTTTAGTCTCCTTCAAATATACTGTGAAGTCAATTTCACACACCCATACTCAACTTATCCATTCTGTTCTAGATATGCTCTGATTACAAAAGGTCTGTGTTCCCCAAGTGTGGTCCATGGCGACTGATGGCTTCATGGAGGAAATAAAGTAACCGTATATACAGATATGAAAATTATACAATTATGATTTCCATGGAAATTGCACTAATGCAGTAACAGATGATCAGCTAATCAGGCTGGCATTCAAGGAACTGACCTCAGTTTTTCTCCAGTCTCTGGTTTTATTGTTCACTGATCAAATCTGTGCTCCTGTTCTACTTTGTGCTAGGTGGTTGCCCAGATCACAAAAGTGACCACAGAAGCCTAAGAGTAAGTGACACAGACGACAATGCAAATGTCCCAATAAAAATAATATCAAAATCAACCCTGAGCATGTGCAGTGTGAACACAGTGTGGATCTGCATCCCAGGACAAGCAATCACCCATCAAAGGAAAGGAGATGCAGGGAACAAACACTGGAAAACTAGGTTTAGACAGCAATCTACTTGACCTTGGTCACCATGTCTAAAATCAGAACTTGTCAGATGGCATTAGACATTTGCCTTCATCTTCAAACAAAGCACAAATAATACATTATTTGAGATATTAATTGATTTTGTCACCAAAGAATGAAAGAGGACCAAAGCTGACCTATAAAATCTGGCAAAGATCCCACTATTTCTGATAACTTTAAAATAATTTTTTAAAAAAAAGAGCTACTAGTACTGGGTGCAGAAAGATAGTGAACATTAGTTGTGAATTTCTTTTTCAAACGACTATTGGAATCACATCGAAACTTTGTATCATGGCAAGAAGAAGCAAATGTACTATTTGTATAGTGATAAAGCCATTGTGGCATGTTAGGACTCATGTTCTAGCACTTCTCTCTAGGAATTCTGGGTAGGGACAGTTCCCAGTCACTCCTGGACACCTATGCACTAGAAGAGAGAAGGGTTTTATTGACCATATATATACTCTGTGAAGCAAGGTACATGGAGTCACACTGACAAGACAGGGATTCTGTGTGCAGTCAACATATTCAGGCATTCCTTTTGAAATCCATTCTCCAAGTTCATTTATGGAGAAACATGCTCTATGATCATGGTTTAGAGTTAAGGATAACAGGGGATTCCATGAGCTCATGGCTCTGACTGTGCCTTTCTAGTGTGCCAGGGAGACGAAAAGCCATGTGGAAGGGCCTGCATTCTCTTCTGACTATGAAAGTGTTCACATGTCTCTGAAATGAACTCATATATTTTAGAGCTCCCATGATGCAATAATAATAATTATTAAGAATAAAGCATGATGCCTTATTCTTAATGGTGGCTCTAACACACACACACACACACACACACACACACACACACACACACACACCCCTTCCATAATTTAGGCTTCCAGAATATAACTTCAGGGATGAAAGCTCATCTTTTGTAAGATCAAAGGGTGAGAGAGAAGCCAAAAAGGCAGGTGTGGTGATTGTCTTTATTTTATAGATGTGGAAACCAAACAAGGAAGACCCAAATGATTTTCTCAGTATTGTGAGGAAAAAATAAGATATGATAAAAATAAATAAATTTCAAAACCAAGATGTTATTTGCTCTCACTGACGCTTTTCCTCCATTCAGTGGAGAGAGCTATGCATCATTATTGGCTGAAACCACCTACCAGTTATTATACAATCAAGGCAGAAAGCACACAAGTAATCCAGTGGCATCCCTCTGGTGAACTCTCTGCCTCCCAGCTCCCACACACCACACAGTTCTGACACAGCTATGGGAGTGTCCTTTGGTAAGAAATCTCCCAGGTGTTCACTTTCACCTTTGGTTGGAACATCTAGGATGACTAGACAGTGCCATCAATCACTTGCTTCTATTCCTAAGAGTAACTTGAGCTTTTGCTCAATGAAATTCCAAAGTGAGAAAAGGAACCATCTGCAAGGTGGCCCTCTGTAGCCTCAGGTCTCCATTGTGGCCCCAGAAAAGATGGTTGTCGATGAAAGGTAACAAGCAGCATCATCCCTCACACTTAGATGAAATCAAGACATCATTAATTCTAATATCTTACGCTTTGTCTTTATTTCTGAATTGAGACAAATGTCTTTTTAACTTTATTGAGACATCATGTCTCGGGCTTGTGCCAAATGTCCATTAAGTGGGTACAGATGTTCAAAGTTTAAAAAAGGGTTGGGGGAGCAAAGGCCACATTCCATAGCAGTGGTGGCAGACTGTTAGCTGTCCCCAGACAGCTATTTTCATTTTTTTTTCATTTTTCACCAAGCAGATGGTCCTCTAGGATCAAGACTATATGTCCTTTGCAATAAGGCATTCCCAGAATTTTGGTAATTGAGGGCCAACATGATGAATATGTTACATAGCAGCTTCCAGCAGCCTTCTTCAAAGACAACAATAGGTACCTTTCATTCTCATCTTCCTCCTTCCCCATATCTGTTGCCTGGATACAGACTTAACTCAGTCCTTGAGGTCAAAGTCCAGGCCAGTAACATCAAAAAAACTAAGAGAGAATCTGGGTCTAGGATTGCCCTCTACATCTTTATATGAAAGACAAAATTCTACCTTATTTGGCCATTATAATTTTAGAGGCTCTGCCAGTTGCAGCCCACCCAGCCTTACACTAACTGTTTCTCAATGGGGATGCTAATTTCCTATAGCAAAGTATTCTGCTTTTCCATTTTCTACAAATAGAACTTGCTTGAAATGAAAGTCAAAGCTGGGATGTGACTTGGCGCTGTGAATAGACACTCATCATGTTCCTTTCATGTCACAAAATGTTGTTACCTTCCTATAAAAAGAAGAGTGCCCTGGCTGATGTGAGCCAATGTGAAGCGATAGCTGGTGTGCCTCATTGCACCTTCTGAAGGAAAATAAATACATGAAAACCATAAGCCAAGTTCTGTCTTACTGTCACAGGGGTCTAAAATTGACAGTCAACACACATTAAGCTAAAAAGACAAAACAAAAAAAAATTCTTGTTCTCTAGGCTCGGGTGCCATCTGTCCAGCTCTGTTTGGGGACTTGAGTTCTGTGGGCAGAGTAGAAGAATAAGAGAAACCTGCACCTTGTGATTCCAACAGATGAAAATTTGAACCTGGATTTTACAATTGTGAGAACCTGGACCAGTAAATTACTTAACCAAGTGATCCTCAGTTTCTCCAAAAAAGAAAGTTAAAAACAGTTCAGAGGATTTGAGATAACATCCCTTGTAGTGTGTCTTGTTGGAGAATGTTCCATAAACACTAGCTTTCACCAGACTCCACTCAGAGAACAAGTTAGCTTCTTGGCTGCAGGGTCAGTATCCAACTCTTCTTTTCTATCTTCCAGGCCCTTAGCACAGCATTACACAAAATAGTGAGTCCCCACCGGGGAAAACTGGTTTTTGTTAGATTAAAATCATGAATCAGCAATACTCTTTCTGTTAGGTCTTATACTTTAAAATTTTTCTACAGGATTTTTTAAATCTTCCTTGTGCCTTAAAGGAACTCAGAGACTCAAGACAGAAAGTGTCTGCCAAATTTGAGAACAGGGTCAGAACATACTTCTTTCAGACGCTCACATGAAATTTGGCATAAAGCATAAGACATCCGCCATCTTTCTCATTCCTAAAAGGATATTATATCTAAACCTTTTGTCTGGGGAACCTCCTAAATGCCACCAGGCAACCAGCATTATATCAAATGCACTGTAACATAAAATGTGGTTGTCAAGAGAGGAAAAAAGTAACATAAGAGTCCCAAGGCTATGAATATTCTCACAAAGGTTATCAGTCTCTTAATTGGTTGCTTTTCCAAATGTGCCCACAGCTAACTACATAACAAAGACCTAGGTTCACAAAGCAGGCAAGGAAAACCCACCTTTTCACACTGTGGGTTGTGGACCCCACATGGAATAGCACGACTGAGTGTAAAAGTTATAAAAATCATGTGCAATAGTAAAAGGATTCTGAATGCATAGCAACCAAAACTTAATTTAAAATCAAGCAGGTAATAAGTCTGAGATGTTTCAGGCAATATTTACCTAAGTTGCACCTTGAGAATTCACCAAGGCTTTAGTTACAAGCATGCATGTGCACACGCACCATGTGTTACACACCACACCGTGCCAATGGGTGCCAAATCACCTCACTGGGACTGGAACTCTTGTTTGGTTGGTTGGGTGGTTGATTGGTTGGTTGAATGGATGGATGGATGTTTGGTTTGTTGGTTAGTTGGTTTGATTTGGTTTGGTTGGGGGGATAGTGTTTTCTATATATATGCAAAATTTTTGTTCTTACATAAACACAATGGTTTCACTGTGGAAAACCAAATAATTTTAATATTGTCCTCAGCATATAAAGAATTAAATTAGTACACCTTTGAACTGTACTCTGTTAGTATGTATAATTTTATAAATGGCTGAGTTGAGTTTCATTTACAAATGATTAAATGAATTTTGATTTGGGATTAAGACAGTTTCCTGTAATTTCTAATATGGTCTTAAATACACTTCTACTATTTTATACCACATATTAAGTGATGTTCTCAGCATCAGTGATTACAAAACCAAAATACTGATCAACTCTAAAAAAACACTGAAGATGTTCTATGCCCTTTAGTATCAAATACTCAGCTGAGATTTAATTCTTTATGAAAAATGAACAATCACAGCCATCTCATTAATATGCAAACTTCTTTCATCTTTAATAAATAGTAAAACTGGATAGATAGATAGATAGATGATAGATAGACAGATAGATATGCCAATAAACTGTTTTAAAATAAATTAATAATCTGTATTAGTAAGTATTGGCTTATACATCTATTTCATATACTTATGAATCTGCCTGTGGTCACATAAAATTCTTGGGTAAAAATGGATCACTGATGAGGAAAATGTAAGAATCCCTAATCCAAGATACTATGTGTCCTCTTCCTCCCCACAGTCCTGTTCATTGGTGTTCAGTTGCTCCACCCAACTTCCTGCCTCAGAGCTTCCTCATCCAGCCATTTTCTCACCCCAGAAATATCTTGTGCTCAAACTTCTCATTCCTAAGTTATCCTTGCTCCCAGACCCAGCCATCTCCTATGTGAGGCTCAACTTGAGCATCTCTTCCTCAGAAGCTTTTTCTGTGGCCCTGGATTGTGTTTTGACCTGTAAACTCTCTCAGCCGCACCTCTTCATAGTTCTGTACTCACCATTATAATTGTCATAGCATTAAGTGCTGACTTTCAGTCTAGAGCAACCACTTTATGGAAACAAAGAATATATCATAGTGATTGTTTTTTCCTCAAGGCCATCATAGTGCCTTGAGCATATAGAAAATGTTCATCAAATATTTTCTTTGATTTCAATGCCCATAAATATAGATTGCTATATTTTAGTTCTGTAACTACTCTCTGAAAACAGGTAACCACAGTCCAGAAAGTAGTTGATGACCTTTGGCAAGCACAGTACAAATCTAATTGTTTAAGTGAGATAATTCAATTGCCCTTACATGTATTTCCTGAATGTTTCTTTTATGTCAGAAACTAAAGTTATTCAAGTCTCCATCTGCTCTTGAGCCTTGTAAGAGCCCTGGAGGACTTTCATTCCCTGCTGAGAACCTCTGGCCCCCACTGCCTAAGTAGATCTCTATTCCTTCTCTAGAAGTACTGGCACATACCCTGATACTCACAAACCCAACCCAAACTGAACTTCAATTGTATATATCTGGGAGCACACTGCCTCATGAGCTAATAAGCCTATTATATCATTAATTAGGAAAACCAGGGATATTCTAAAAAATAAAAGAGCCTTATAATGTACAAGTTTGGTGTATGTTTACATATCAAACATCAGAGGGTCATGGTGCTATTCAATATATCCATGCTGATGGCTCCTGGACCCAGGAGCCAGGTATTAAAATACAAACACAGAAACATTTCAACAAAGAGAATCCATGTGGCCACAGAACTCTAGAGAATCAGAGAGGCCTCCAAAGATCCATGATAAATATTCCCCCAGGAGCAACTAAAGACATTAAGCCCCATGGGCTGAACTGGTTGATCTTAGACAGAGCTAGGAAGGAGCAGAACTAGGGTAGAAATGAGTGTTTCCTGGCACTGGGGTCTTTCAACATTACCCAGGCCACCCTAAACCCTTCCCCTCACAAGGTATCAGTCACTGAAGGTAGAAGAATAGGAATTAGAACTAAGGTAGACTTGTCCCCGCCCTGGCCACCTCTCTCCAACTTGCTGGCTGCTGCTGCAGGCTCCTGGTGGAAGAACAGTAATTGTTTATGTCTTCTTGCTGTTATCCAAAGAGTGCATGTGGCTTCACAAGACCACATCCTCCCTCTAGAGAGACAAGAGTGAATGGGATGCAGCTCCAGCCAAACACTGGAAACTGATACTCCATGAGACTCCTTCCCCACAGTCCTGCCAAACCACCTCAGTGCTGACCCCAGAGGCCTCAGTGTACTCTTGTCCCAGACCCTTCCATGAGCCGAGAACATCAGCTGCAGCACATCATGACCCAAGAATGGGGCTGCCAGAGGATGGGTGGGGAGAGGAATGTGTAGGCAATGAAGGGGGACAGAGGAAGGGTAGGCTCTCTTAGACTCCTCTAAGAGGTCAATCCAAGTGATCTGGGATCAGCAGTGACTAAAGGTCCATGGCTCAATAGTGAAGATGAGAGACTCCCAGGGACCTCACATTCTCAGATCACCATAATTAGCACTAAAACAGATGGAGGCACTCTGTCATGTGGTACTGAGATTGCTCTCACACAGCCATAGTGTGGACAGACTACTTCCAACACTAGGGCAGGATCCACTTAAGGCACACTCTGTAAGAGATGCCCTTGAGGAATGCTACCATCTACCCATGTCTTTGCTGTAACTAACTTCACTGCAACTCTCAGCCTAAGGGTAGAAACCTCCCAGAGACACAAGGACTTGAAATTAAGCAAGGGAAGAGTTCCATCACTAGATGAGGACAGATGAGACCTTGCTCTCCTGTGAGCTTCTAGGTGACAGCCAGCTCTGACTTTCTGCAGGCCTGAGTAAGGAATGTCGAAAGCAGAAGGCAGATTCAAATGCCCACCAAATCCTGTCCCAGACCCATAAAAGACCATTAGAATGTCCTAAGTAAAAATCTTTACCTAGTCCCTAACCAAAGTTTGAAGACAACCCAGGGGAGTCCTAAGAAGATGAAATCTGAGTCACTCATGACTTCCCAACTTGTCATTAGTCTCTGCACTGTAGAACATGTCAATGAACCCTGGAGAGGAACTACGCAAAGCCTGGCTGAAGACAAAACTTGGAGGGAACCCTAGAGGGCAGATGGTAGAGTCTTCACCACACCAAGGGCTTCAACCCTGGAGGGCAGATGGTAGAGCCTCCACCACACCAAGGGCTTCAACCCTGGAGGGCAGATGGTAGAGCCTCCACCACACCAAGGGCTTCAACCCTGGAGGGCAGATGGTAGAGCCTCCACCACACCTAGGGCTTCAACCCTGGAGGGCAGATGGTAGAGCCTCCACCACACCTAGGGCTTCAACCCTGGAGGGCAGATGGTAGAGCCTCCACCACACCTAGGGCTTCAACCCTGGAGGGCAGATGGTAGAGCCTCCACCACACC
>PVIH01009307.1:0-83473 GCA_004025045.1 Sigmodon hispidus | reverse complement strand
CAGGGAGCAGACAGTCCTATGGTCCCACTGACCCAATAATGCTTAGATCAGTCTCCACTTCTGGCCAAATCCAGTTCTTTCCCCCCTCCCTCAAGAGTGAGTCAGGTGTTCCTATAGTTGGACTGGGGTTTGAAGGGTCAGTCCAGGGTGTTTCTGATCCCAAGCTGTTCGGTGGTTGTGGTTTGCTGATTGGGCATGTATGGCTTTTTTTCTTGTTTGTTTGTTTAGAGACCACTAGTGAGTGAGTACATCCCCTGCTTATCTCTCTGAGTTTGTGAGACTTCGCTCAGGAGGATATTCTCCAAATCCATCCACTTGCCTGTGAACTTTAGGATATCATTTTTTCTTATTGCTGCGTAGTATTCCATTGTGTAGATGTACCACAGTTTGTTAATCGATTCTTCAGTTGAGGGACATCTAGGTTGTTTCCAGGTTCTTGCTATTACAAATAATGCTGCTATGAACATAGTTGAGCTAATACCTTTGGAGTGTGAATGAGCCTCTTTAGGGTATATACCCAGAAGTGGTATTGCTGGGTCCTTGGGGAGGGAACCAGGGGTTTTTAAATATTAGACATATTAACACACATTATCTGTGTACTGTTTTCTTATGTGATGGCTGCATCACTGCTTTATGAGGCTGGGGGTTGGAGAAGCATGCTTTTGCTCTTCTGTCCTTTAGACCCTGGTGATTTGGGGCTGAGCTGCGTGATGAGTGTGGGTAATTAGACTATGCTAAACTGTGAGATGCTGAAGGAAGTTGGAATAAGAAAGCAAGTGCTTGAGCCTAGTGGATGTGACTGAGGTACCGGTGAATTCTGTTCATTTATTAACTTCTTTATTTTTAATTTATTTATGTAGTCTGTTTTTCACATCATGAATCTTGATTCCATTCATTTCCCCATCCCTTGACATCCACCCTTTGCCCCTGCACATCCCCCAGATAAAACAAAATTTAAGAGAAAAGGAGAAAAATAAAATAAAAAGGAAACACTTAAAAACTTTTTTTAAAAAGTCACAATGTGGCATTGTCTCACTGTGAACCCCTTTGTCCATTCATCTTTGCTTGCAAGTGTTCATTGCAAAGAGTCATTGGTCTGATTTGACGCCTCCAGTGTCTACTACCCTACTGATGCTGGGCCCTCACCAGGACTCCTTCTGGATATCTTGTTGTTGCCCTGTGTTGTGTAGATCCTACCTCCTTGGGTCTGCAGGACAGGTCCTTTCACATGCTCCAGCAGACCATAGATGGGGTAGATGGTGGAGTAGGCCAAGTCATATCCTTGGGCCTTGGCCTGGGCAGCTGTAGGGTTGGTCCTCCAGGTGGGAAATGAGGGCAATTCTCCCATACATACAACTTTGGGGCTGGCCTATTCACACCTACACTAACAGGGTTCACTCTATTGTGCTGTGCTAGATAGGTACAGGGCCTGCTCTCCCCCATGCCCTCAAGCGTTGCAGCTAGTGGGGGCTAGAGATAGTTCTGATATTATGACCACAGGCCCAGTCCTACCACTTGCCTCAGGCATTGATGGGTACACAGGAGGGCATCATCCCCTCACCCATGCTACCACAAGATAGATGGGTAATGGGGACAGCTCTCCAATGCTCACAATTTGGGGGCTGGCTCACTCACGCCTGTGCTAACAGGGTCAGCTCTATTGTGCTGTCATGGTGAGGCACAGGGCCTGTTCTCCTGAATGTTGATGCTGGTGCGAGTGGAAGATAGTTCTCGTGCTCTTATGACCACAGGGCCAGACCTCTCACATGCCACAGGCCATGTTCCCACAAGACAGGTGAGAAATGGGGAGAGCTCTCTCTTGCCTGTGGGGCTGACTCAGGAATACCTGAGCTAATAGAAATGGCTCTATTGTACTGCCCTGGTGAGATTTAGGGCCTGCTTTCCTGAGTGTTGTCACTGGTGGGGCTCTGGGACAGTTCTCCTGCTCTTATTACCACAGGACCAGCTCTACCACCTGCCCCAGATGTTGATGGGTGGGGGAGGAGGGGGGCAGCTCTCCCCTGCCCATGCTACCAAAGGACAAATAGGTAATGTGGACAGTTTTCCCATCATCACACTTTTGGGGCTCTCATCCACACCTGTACTAACAGGGCTTGGCGAGGTGCACTTATTTATTTATTCATTTTAAAGAAATCCCATTTGGAAAGATTGTCCCAAGGTTAAGAGAACATGTTGCTCTTGCAGAGGACCTGAGTGCATTGTCCAATACCCACATGTCAGCTTGTACCTGTCTATAACTCCAGTTACCATAAATCTGATGTGCTCTTCTGAACTTCTGAGGGTACTAGGCACACACATAGTGTGCAATCATGCAGGCAGAACACTCAAATGCATAAATGTTTTAAAACATTAAAAGTTTTTTACTATATATATATATATTAGAAAGCTTCCATCTGCTCAAACTTTATTGCCTTTGGAGTGACTTGACACTCATCCATGTTTCCTTTCTGCTCACCCCATTTTACTTTGAATTTTCTTTATTCATAGAGGACCAAAATAATGGGCCTCTCCCAACAAACCCTTTCTGATGACTACTACTCCATATTACCATATACTCCTTTAATTTTATTTTTATCTTGAAAAATGGCATATGTGTGTGCACATAAGTGCAGTTGCCCATCATGGGAATTTGATACAGTGAGTTGTTTATTCTTTCTTCCCAGAAGAAGAGGGATGGAATGTCATTCGTCTCCCTGTGTTCTAAAAGAGCACAATAGAAGCCAGATGCACACATAAAATCAGACTTTATTTATCATATTTCAGAAGAATATACCAAGGACAGATTGACAGCACCTATTTAAATAAGCACAAACATTATTTAATAATAGTTAAATCACAAATGTCAATCTCTCTGTATTCCCTAAGCAGGAGTCTGTTATTCCTGTCCAGTAATAAATGCATCATAACCAATTTAGAAAGCATTCAATTAAAGCCATCCAATATATCAAACCTTGACTTTGGGCAGAGTCTCTGAAACTACTGTCCCATGTCGCAGTGTCAATTCATAAATTTGATTGGAGTGTGAGGGGATTTCTCTTCTTCCTAAAAGGTGGACAATAAATTCCACCCCATTTGTGCACCTGAAGGTAAATTGTGCCAGTGGGAACTTGGCCCCAGGACTGTAGTTTTGAAAATCCTTTGAAAAGGCACTTTTAAATTACAAACCTTTTTTAAAGGAAACTTTTAAATTTAAAATGGAATGTATTAAAGAGAACTGTTTTATTGACTGAGTGCAGTTTTCCTATTGTTCTCAGCCACAAAATAGCACATGAAATTTGGTATTAAAGGCAGTTTTAGAAATGATTTAATGAGTATATATACATGTGTATGTGTATATATACTCATATATATATATATCCTCTTGTAATAATTTTGTTCTTAAAATATAATAAAATAATCTGAGTTCTTTTGCAAATAAATATATTGTTCTATAACTCTATCTCTTCAAACACCTGAGCTGCAACCCCTGCCCCCCTCCCCGAGAATTCTCACTGTCTCTTTATCAATACTGCATCTTGTCTGAGACAGTCAAAGGAAAAAAAACCAGAGCAGAAAAAACTTTTTCTGGGTTTTGGCACTTCTTTCAGAGGGTAGGGATGGTCACAATATGGATCAGTTAAATTCAAGTCCCAAAACTTCCCAAACAGATACTGGCTCCTGTTTAGGTCTTGAAACTGCAGTGTTCTTTTCATCCCACTATTAGGACTCCAATAGCCTGTCCTGGGTTCTTGCTCTTTTATGGGGGAAAGAACTGTCTTTGATTTTTGCGCTTCATATGTCAAAGAAAACAGGTGTACCAGTGCCAAGTGTATCATGGAGAACTTCCAGCAAGGACTTCAGCCAAGATGATAATTTACTTCACACCAATTACCAGCTTAATTGGTACCAGAGTAAGTTCTTGCTTGTCACATACCAGGGATTTAAGGAATGAAAGGCACCTCTTCCTGCCACACCATCTTGGAGCCGTCTGACATATCCTGTAGTATACACTTTTAAAGGTAAGTAAATGTACTATCTTCTACTTCAAAATTGTAGGTCACATATGGAATACTGCATGCATTTTGTTAACTAATTTTACAAGTACACATCACTCACTTTTTACTGATGACACTAGCTATAAATACACACAATCTAATATCTAGCACCTTATCTTCAAGAACACATTTTATATACAGTTAGAGCTTACATTTAGAAGAAATATCACAAAAGAGTACAGCACTGGCACAAGACGAAAGTACCAATTTTCAACAAGGTTGTAAGAGATGAAGGGGGGAATATCCACACAAATTTGAAGCACTGAACTAAAACTCAATTTTGTCTCTTCTGAAGCAGAATAAATACAGCAAGTAATCTTCACACAGAAAACATCCTTACATGCACAAGTTTCTGTGGATTCCCCTTAATGTGTATACTCTTAAGATATGGAGGCTTTGGGAGGCAATGATGGAAACCTAACTTCTATTAGCAACCTTCATATTCCTTGAGGATTCTTACCCTACTTACCAAAAAGCAGTGAAGTTGCCAGTGACCTGGCGGTGGCCAAGTTCAGTGTATTTGAGTATTCCTATTTTTTCTCTAACAAATTTGTTGCTTATAGCTTAATTGTGCTAATATACATGTTAAACATTTGCCAAAGACAAAGATAATGTATGTGTAGTTGGAAAGGTGTCTGTTCTTCCTGGGTTTTAGGCTCTAGTCTGTTGCTTCCAGCTCATGCTTCTATCTCCTCATGTCTAAGCTTAGGAGTGGTTCGGGGTCCTGTAGTAATAGAAAATTGAGACCCAGTTAAGTAGGGAGAGTGTTTAAAACCCTGGCTGGCCAGACCCTTAGGTTGCAGCCACTTGTTCCTTTAATCCTTTGTGTGCTCTGGAAGGGAAAGACATTTTGTTTAGAGAGAAATACAACTGAAAAGATAATGATTTTGGTTTATTTTCAGAGTATGGAGAAGGGCAATTATGGGGGGGGTGTAGTACAGTGAGTTAGGCTATCACTCTCTGTTTCATCTCCACAACCCTTGAGAGTATTTACTTTAGAAAATCAAAATTACCAGAAGATGCATACTTGGTCCCTCCCAATTTGTGTTTTTAGATAGTTTTAAAATAAATTTTGTTAAGCTGTAAAAAAGTAAAACCCATTTAATCATATAAATTATTCTCAGGATGGCATGAAAAATTCTTGACTAATTATGTATTTTTTAAAAGGCAATGTTAGGCACCTTATAACTATAGATAAAAGATTTAGTGTCTTTGATGAAATAATTGGACAGTATCTACTGTGTTGTCAAATGAACTTACCACACTTGGACAGGTTCTGGTTCCATTTGAATTTTGGATTTTGGCAAACAATTTTCTTTGTTACACTTTGAAGGGTTTGGGCTTTAAAAAATAAAATCAGAAGTTCATTTTCAACAGAATGTTGGAAACACATTTGAAATCCCGTTTTCCATGTCAGTATATAAACATTTCTACTGATAGGATAAGCATTACCACACTTATTCACAGCCATTTACCTCTCCCCCCTGGAGAAGTTCATGCAGGAATCTGTGAGAAGGAAGAGATAAAATATAAATGAACTGGGCATGTTTAAGTGAAGAACAGAATTCTAATAAAGACAAGGTAACACAAAAATCTTAACCTCTGACTATGTCTACCATTATATACAACCTCCTGTTTAATCATTTTTAATTAAATATCCCTCCTCCTTTCCTCTCCTATACTAACAGTAGGTATCTGCTTCAACAACACTTGTGTACCAGTTTTTGGTTGGTACATTTGCCTTTAAATGTATCCTGTGCTCTCTGAAATATGTTAGTATATTCTTGTCCAAAGTGATTTTAAGCTTTGATATTTTTAAACTTTGCTTGAGTATTTGCCCTGGGGATAATTTGTATATTATAAAATGTGTGTCTCAATAGCAATCAACTAATCTTTGGAATAGTTCAAATGTTTACTAATATTGTGAAACAATCCTACCTGTCATTTCTGCATTTATGCAGAGAACTTACAAGTTTTAGGGAGAGCCCCAGATTGAAAAGTTGTGTATACCTGGAGGGAGGAACATGGTTATCCTCATGTGGAAAAACTAGTTAATGTTTATTAGGTTACAGAGATAAAAGAGACATAAAATTGTGAACATAGAATTGATTGGCAGTGTGAGTTTTCTAGAACTTTGGCCATTCATATTCAAATTTCTTTTTTTTTAACCTGAAAATACGGTTTAATCAGAAAGTCAGTTTGAAGTAAAAGAAAGTAAAACCCAAGTGATTGGCAGAGGTCTAGAGTGTTTTCTTGTGAGCATTACAACTCAGTCACAGAAGGGAAATAGTTAAAATAATAGTCTGATTCCTTTCCTGCTGTCACTCAAAGAGGAGACAGAAAATCTTTGCGTCACTTGACAATTTTCTGTTTGCACAGCGGTCAGTCCTAGCCCATGTAGAAACCCAGGGTAGAGAAGGATAGACGAAGAGAGGAGATAAGGAGAAAGAAACACACAATTGTTTAGCTCCATGGATATGTCTTATTTCTTCGTTTCTTCCTTTGAAGTAGCTCCCCATTTCCCTACGCCCTTTTATGGATCCCTTTAGGGGACCTAGAACCTTTCTTTATATTCTAATTGCATAATCCTCCTTTGTTGAAGTTCACATTATAGTCTTTGCACCATATTGTGGGGCTCTTCAGTACAGAAATCGGCTCATATGTCAAACCAGTCCACCTAGCTCTGCTGTTTTGTGCTTCAAAACTGATTTGATCAATTGCTTTTCTTTCAGTTGAACACAATATGTAGCCCCAACTCACAAGTTCCTAACTTCAAGGCCAAATAGTCTTTATGTCCACAGGCATTACTTTCCTTTTTGTTCAGAGCTAAAGCTGTCATGTTGTAGCTCTGTGAAGGCAGGCAAAATACCAACAACAGTTCCAAACCAAACAGCCCTTGTTTTAGGAAACGTAGAGCCTATGCATATGTATATATACATATGTATTTGGTAGGAATCCTCAAGTCCATTCTTTGATGGGCTTATACCTTTCAGGAAAGATCTTAGTCTCTACTTCTTTCTTATATTTATCTGCCTTGCGATGGAAAAGGATGTGTAACACCTTTGCCTGAAATGCTAACGATTGGCACTAATGAGATTGTGGGTGGGGCACTGAAAAGAAAGCTGCTTTTGTTTTCTGTTTTGTGGACAGTTAAAAGTTTGCCTTAGAGCTAACTTTAAGGTGAAATAGCAGAAATATGGGAGGGGACAACGTTGCCTTCAGTCCCTCCCTCTGTGCCAGCTTCGGTTTCACGCAGGTTAGGGTGGCTGTCTTCTGTAGAGGGCCTTTTCTTACAGAATAACCTCTTCAGTACCGCCTGGATTTCCTTCTTGATGGTCTTGTGCATGTAACCATAGACATAAGGGTGGATGCAACACTGCAGGAAAAAAAGCCAGATTATTATGGTGATCACCCACTGGGGTACCTGGGTTTGGACATCCACCCACACAGCCAACACAGCTAGAAAGCAGTAGGGCCCGAGAGATAGAACATAGGAGAAAATGATGAGGAAGATCACTCTAGCAGCTTTGCACTCATAGCACCGGGGTAAAGGTGGGTTGCTGTTGCTGTTTCGACGATTCGGTGAAACACTCTCCGGGATGTTCACTGCTTCAACATCATCATCACTGAAATGGATGTCATCCATGCCAGACTCTATGTCATCTTCACTCAAGTCAATGTTGCACTGATTGACATCTATGTCTGTCTTCATGCTGCTCACCTGACCTTCGCTGCTGACTTCCAGACCCTCCATGCTACCATTACTGACCTCTTCACTGCCCTTGGACACAGAAATACCTGCACCTAAATCCAGGCTTCTTTCTCTAACCTTCATGATGATGTCTTCAATTGTCATGGGACTCTCTTCCAGGTTGATGTTGCTGTCCTTAGTCTTCGCCTGACCTTCATCTTGGCTCTGGAACTCATTCTCATCCTGGCACTCATCCCTCTTCTTTATTCCTCGCTTGTTCTTAGGCTTCACAGGGTCCTTGGCTCTCACTCTCTTGACATTGTACAGGAGAGCATGGTGCCGACGGGCTGCACCAAACACAGCAGAGTAGCAGGCAATCATAACGGCCAGTGGAACAACGATGAAGGACACCACACTGACAATGGTATAGCTGGGGCTAGATCCCCAGATCATGGAACAGAGAGCATTACGTTCATCAAAAGCAGCCTGGCTCCAGCCATAGAGAGGAGGTGTACTCTGAAGGACAGCCACAATCCAGGTACCATAGAGGAGCATATAGCCACGTCGGTGGGTCATCTTGGATGGGTAGGAAAGAGGGTGGATGATGGACAGGTAGCGATCTATTGACACCACCACAATGGTATTGACACTAGCAAACGCAAATAAGTGAGTGAGGCTAACAAGGGCAGTGCAGAAGTGGTTGTTGAGAGGCCAGAAGACAGGAATGGAGGTGGCCATCACCCAGGGGGCCACTAGAGAAATCTGCAGCAGGTCAGTGACTAGGAGATTAAAGATGAAGCGGTTGGTCACCTGCAGCAACTGTGGCTTACGGTGCAATACATAACCCAGCACTACATTGCCCACAAAGGATACACTGAGGAAGACGAACAGCACAACGGCTCGGATGATGCCATGAGCCATACTGATAGGCATCTTGGAGAGGGGCATGCATGCTTGGCTGCTGTTGTTCTCTCGAGTGTTGTTGGCGCAGGTGGGTGTCATGGTGATGGCAGGCAGGCAGGAGACAAGGTGCAGCTCTGTGTCTGCACCAGTGGGCAACAAGATGCTCAGACTGTACAGTATCTATACTGAGGATGAGAGAATGAGAGAAATGTGGGCAGGGTCAGTGCCTTGCAGGAACAAACCTCTGAGCCCAGCAGTGTTGGTGCAGGACCCCTCCCTTAGACCCCTGAGCAGTCTCAACTCCAATCAGAGCAGTTTTTCTGGCTCCTTTTCTAACTCGATGCCAGTTTGTCTTGGTTCTCTTCCTCTTGCTAATCCTTCTCTCTCTCTCTCTCTCTCTCTCTCTCTCTCTCTCTCTCTCACACACACACACACACACAACTCCTGTTTGGTGTCTTTGGCTCTCTTGTCCCCATCGCTCTCAGATTTATGTGTGTAGTGTCACACCAACACCTGTATGCTTGCTCTTTTTCACATTTCTCCGTATCCTTTCATGTCTTCCTTTACTGTTTTTCTAAGTATCTAAGATCTATGTCTTGCTGCATCTAGCCCTCCTTCCTGTTGGTCCCTAACACTCTGCTGTCTCTGTTTCTCAACACTTTAGTGTCTCTCTGTACATTAGTTCATCTCTGCCTTTCATTCTCACCACCCTAGTACAATTGCCAAACTGTTTCTCTGCCTCTTTGAATGTGTGTACATCACTATCGCTCAGCATCCTTCTCTGAGACCTCCCCCCAACACACACACACCTTAGTTTTCCTCTAGCTGGATCTTTTCTTGTACCTCTTTCTGCGACTTTATCTTGCCATGGAAACCAGTAACCCCCTTGGCCACCAGGGCTTTATTAGATAAAGTGCGTAGTTTCTCAATTGCGCAGTGATGGCTGGAGCATGCAAGGTGGATACCTATTACGCTGCCTCATGTCCCAAATTCACCACCCTCCAGCCAGCTAGGAATCTGTATGGCAGAGGGCTGGGGTTGAGGAGAATGAGCTGGGAAGAGTGAAGAACAGGGAAAGACACAGGGATGCCCAAGGACAGGGCAGGTGTCTGAGAGGGACAGAGCAAGAGACTTGGAAAGGTAAAGAGACAGAAGGGAAATGAGAGACATAGAGAAAGCGAGAGCTATTTGAAAAGGGGACCAAGAAAAACAGGGTCCTAAGAATTGGAGAGAGAAAGGGGAAACAGTAGGAGATAGAGGAATGGAGAAAGAAAAAGCTAACCAGAACAAAAAGAAAGAGAGAAGCGGAGAATGCAGGAAAAAAACAAGAAAATTAGGGGGAGACAGAGGAGGCAGGAGAAAAAGTGCCCAGGATACACAAGGGCGCCTGGAGAGCCTTGACAGACCTCACTTGCAGGCCAGGAGACCCTCTAATCTTCTACCCTTGGCAAAGGGATGTCCCCGCACTTGGGCTAGGGGACTAGTTGGGCTAGGGGACTGCGGCGACCTGAGCAGAGCTCCAAAGCTTACCTGTTGCTGCTGAAGGCGTTGGTGCCACAGGAGCTGAGGACCGATCCCTCGGGGGCTCGCTGCGCTAGCCTGGCCACCTTTCAGGGCACAGGCGGCTGCGAGCTCGCACCGAGTGGAAGGTGCAGCGGACGCGGCAGGAGCGAGGCACAAGTCCAGCCAGCGCGAAGCGCCGCAAGCTCTGAGCTGTGGCGGGGGCGCGCTGCTTCTTAAAGCTGCGCGGTGCCCTCACCTTGCGGCTCCCCCCCCCTCCCCTCTGTCCCCGCCCGCGCCAGTGACGCACGAGGCCATCGAACCCAGAGGAGCTAGGCTGGTGGCGGCAGCAGTGGGGCGGGAAGGAAGGAGGGGGGGATGACTCGCAATAGACCCACACAGATCTTGTCGCCCTGCATCCCTTGAAGCACTCTGAGGCTCACAGACTGGAGCTGTCACCAGGGTGAATTTTCATGCACATCCTAGCTCCTAGCGCTCAGCTCCTGGAATTTGGACAGAATCACTGACACTGACTTTAAGAGTCTTTATAAAGAGAGTGGGAGACTCTGGTCTTGACCTCTGAAGACCTCCCACCAAATGTGAACTGTCCTCAGTTCCCGCAGAGGAATTGCAGCTTTGATGTGAACAATTTTTCTCTTGCTCCCATAAACAGCGGCGTCTTACCTGTGTGTTTCAGGACCATTCCATCTTACACAAGTTGGGTAATTATTTATCCACACTATTAGTTTAAGGTCTGTTTGCAAGTCTCTCTCTCTCTGTCTCTCTCTGTCTCTCTCTGTCTGTCTCTCTGTCTCTGTCTCTGTCTCTGTCTCTGTCTCTGTCTCTCTCTCTCTCTCTCTCTCTCTCTCTCTCTCTCCTGGATCCTCTCTTTTTCCTCTCCCATCTTCCCTATACCGTCTTTCTTTGTTTTCACAGAGGACAAATCAGAACTAGAGGTTCCTCCAGTCTTGTGAGATAAGTACTGCTATTCCTTTCATTTCCTAGAGACAGAAGCAGAAGCCAACATAGATTACTTGCTTATTCGAGTTGCGCAAGTTCAAGTACATATCGCGTATTGCACCTATTTGACTAACTAAAACCTTCTGCTGTCTTGAAACTGTGTTCAGCATATATGCATATCAGGACAGAGGGCGCACTCTCCCCCCATCCCTACCTCCTCAGGATTGGGGGGAGTTTGGGAAAGTGTCTTTGATGGATCAGGGATCATTTTCATTTGGCTGCTTCCAAGAGGGCTAAACACTTTGTAGGCAGAAGACAAGGCAGCTGCTCTGTTATATGGAAGTGCACGGGCTAAGATAGGGCTGTATACCAAAGTAGGGAAATACAGAAGGCTGTGTGCTATGGTATCTTACAGACAGCTGGAGACACCTTGAAGGCAAACCTGAAGATTTTGGGTTTTAACTTACATCCCTGAAGAACTATTGAAGATCTGTTTTGTTATCAGTAATTTAGAATCCACACAAATATGGTGAGGATAATTAAATAAGCCATTCTGTTCTTATTGCTCAGTTGAATACTGACACGTGTTAAACCATTCATGTTCATTGATTTTTTTTTAAAAATAGGACAATGTAATGAGATTTCTGCTTTTCCATGCTCTCCCAAAAGGACTGTTTGGGAGGGGGCAGATGGGACAGAGTGGAGAAAGGGCAGAAGGGATGCAGCCATAGGAAACACAAGAAGGGCTCAGCAGGCCGCACAGAGGAGCCTAGCAGAGTCTTCAGGGAAAAAATTAGTGGTGAGAAGAACAAGGGCCAGGAGGTATTAGGGCTACTGCAGTACTGCAGGATGACCACAGGATTCTAAAATGATCAAAGACATCTTGTCTTCTAATCTCACCTGCCTCTGGGACAGGGACATGAGGCTGGTGCATAGTCATGTCCCAGGATGCTCTTTGGATTTCAAGTTCTGCTTTTGCTCTTAGATCATTTGTCTTTTTCTGCTAGGCCTGATATTATCTTCCCAAGGTTTAATGGTAAAGAAAACTTGGTCATTTTTCCTGCAGACAGTTTCTATGATAATCACTCACTATTATTAATTCCCAGTCTCACACTGGCCATTGTGCAGAATGCTGGGTGGCATGCACCATCAAGCATCAGTTAGTTCAGATTCGATTATTTTACAGTTGCTTGGGAAGCAGTCAAGCTTCTTACTCTAAGTGGCCAGAGACAAAAATCCATTTTTTCCTGACTTCCCCTCCTTTTTACTGGGATTCTACAGCGTGTCCTAGACTGCTGGGAACCAGGAGGAGTCCGAGAACTAAACTCTGCCTACATGTTAGAGGTTAGCTTTCCAGGACCAGCACATGGAGTCTACAGCTATATTCATGGGCACAGTGAGAGTTGATTGGGATGGAGTGTGTGTGTGTGTGTGTGTGTGTGTGTGTGTGTGTGTGTGTGTGTGTGTGCTGTGAGAGAAGTCTGGGTCTTATAATGAAAGCAGCCTGTCTTGTCTGCATTACATACTAACAAAACCAAAAAAAAATGATGGAGAGAAATGCATGCCACTTTTCTTGATGTGAAGATGTAGGCTGGTGCTTCATCCTCAGGTAAATCTGTTAACTTCAAATCTGAGCAGACTCGGTATCCTTGAATTTCAGAGAGATGTAAACATCAGTTCCCTAACAAGGGGCATGGGAAGTGTACCAAGGAAAGTAGATTTGACTTTCAGCCCTGGAAGCTCTGATATTGATGACTTAAAGAACTCTACAAATACAATGCTTCCTCAGATTATGGAGAAGATATTTGAAATGAAGTAGAAAGAGTTTAGGAAGATGACTCAAGAAGTCACAGAATCCATTTTCTTGCCTTTATAATTGAACAGTAGCAAAGGAGATAATGTGTTAATAGTATTTATAGGTTTATAGTAAGGACAAAATTTTGCTAACAAGAAAGCCCTGAGGCAGAACTACAGTGACACTGGTGAGCATCATGATAGCCTCCAACTTGTCAGACAAGCAGCTTCAACTCTGTACTGACAACCAGAAGAGGGAGGTTGGAAGGCCTGTAATCTGGCCAGGTATTGCTTATCATTGATAATAATAATTATGAAGGTGATGATGACAGTGACAAGAGGTCTCAGAATGCCTACCTTGTACCAGGCACTATGTTTACTTTCTTGTATTTAATCATTGAAGAAATTCTACTGCTAGGGTTAGGGTTAGGGTACTGTAGTTTTAGATCCCACAATATCTTGTATACAATTATGGGGGCAAAGGAAGCTGGAGAGATTGTTCTATGATTTAGATTACTGACTGCTCTTCCAGAGGATGGGGGTTTGATTCCCAGCACTCACATGATAGTGCATAACCATCTGTTACTCCAGTTTCAAGGGAATCTGATGCCTTCTTCTGGCCTCTGTGTGTGCTGTATGCACACAGTGCACAGACACATATGCAAGCAAAACATGATACACATAAAACAAACATAAAATAAATCTCAAAAGGAAAGAAAACTGCACAGTTATCTGTTGTTGAAAGGTGATGTGATATGTGATGTGTTGAAAGAAAATGTGAGATGAATAATTGATTATAATGATGTTGTACTACAATGTCACTACTGCCCTTACAGAGAAATCACTTACACAAAATGATACAATAAGTGTTGAAGTTAAGTGTTAAAACCTGTTCTAGTTGACTTTGAAACCAGTATTTCCTAGACTGTTTCAAGGAGGAGTATGATAGCAGGGTTTCTAGAGACTTAGCCATACCATTTTTTTTGTCGTTGTTGTTTAGGTGGAAGGGGATTAAGAATCACTGGATTTGTGGTAGCACACATGCAATCATGAAAAGTTGATTTTTTTTGTTCTAAGTCACATGCCTTCCTACTTAGGAAGTTCACAATAAATCAATGGGGGAAATACATAAATTTGTTCTGGCGTAACTGCCATAAATGTGTTTTAATTGTTCAATGCTTTGAGCTATTCTGGTAGTATTTACTTTCAGTTGAACCCTAGGAGTTGTGTCTGCAAAACTCAATTGAAATGAAATAGCATCTAGGTGGGAGCTAATAATTCCCAAGTCTGTAGCTTGGGGAAGCATGAAGTTTGCATTTCCAAACTATAATCTATCCAAATAAACTGAGTTGTAAGAGAAAATAAGTAGAAAAGTCACTGTATGAATTAAAAATAAGGAGAAGACTTTATTTCTGTCTTATTTTTTTGTTGTTGTAGCTAGCTTGCAATGTGACTTTGGGAAGAGTCTGCCTTTCTTATCTCTGTTATATAATACAAATAAACTCCGAGGGGCAGTGACTGGGGAGGAGGACCAAAGGTCATCTTTAAGAATCCCATCAGTTAAAAATTTAAAAAAAAATCCATCAGTTCATGATTCAGAGTTCTTACTTTTACCTGGTATTTCTAGGAAAAAGAAGTAGGGAAGTGATTTCTACAGCTTTCACCAGGTTCTAAGTTGCTTAACTTCTCCTTCAGCAAATCCTACCAGCATGCGCCACCACAACCAGCTACTTAACTTCTCAATACTCAGACAGAAAAGACTCTCATAATGTCCAAGACATCAGGCTGAGTGCTCAGAAAAAGACTGCCTCAGTGATAGAGTCCAATGAGCCTTAGTGTAGTTTGTCTGGTTCAACATAGGAAAGCTTAAATCTAGCTTTGAAAGGCTCCAACTATTTCCAAAATGCTGCTATAATTTAGAGCAAGGTTAATCTGTATTTAAAGGGGTATCCAGCACTACACAATACAGTTCACCAAATCTGAATTCTAGGAAAATATCATAAGGTAGCAAAATAAAAAATGTGCCCCATAGTATAAAGAAGAACTCTTAAATGGTAAGTAACGTAGTTGAGAGAATTGGTAAGCAATTACATTACAGTAGTTTCTTACGATGCATGCTTCCTATGCTAAGAAGAAACAGATTCAATTCTTATGTCCACAGATAAAAATATAATGCCAGATATAAAACCCATTGGATATTGTTATTACAGTATACATTGTAGATAAAAAACACTAGTGACCTCAAAAGCTTAGTAATAAAAAATATTCAAAATCAAATACAGAGCAAACTAAGAAGAAATTTAATGACTGTGTAATTGGAGCCCCAGAAATAAGGAGACAAAAACTTTATTTTAAGAAGTAATGGCTGGGGCCTGGAGAGATAGCTCAGTGGTTAATGCAGGACACCTCACAAATGTCTGTAACTCTAGCTTCAGGGCAAAACACCAGTGGACATAAAATAAAAATAAATAAAAGAAGTAATGGCTGAGGCTTTTCCAAATTTAATCAAAGTTCTAATGTGAAAGCTCCAAAACCCCTGAAACATAAAGAATGTAAAGAAAACTTAGCTAAGGCAAATCATAATGCTTAGTTTCTCCCTAGGTACTCATCATGCAGTTAGTGAGGATTCAGAGAAAGTCTACATCTCCACACTGCCTTTGGAATGTAAAATAGTACTAGAATACTGGAAAGTAATCTGGTTAGTCTAAACAATGTTAACAAAGGAAAATATTTGTCCTTTGCAAAGATATAGATAAAAGCTTATAATACCTTCATTGTAGAAATCCTTCATAGACTAAACCCTGGGAGGATTCCTAGTTTGTGTCAAAAGGTACATGATATATACATATATGAAAATACTACTCAGCCAATAAAGAGAATGAATTTTTAGTATATGGAACAGTGGATGATTATCAAAATAATGATGCTGAATGAAAGAAGCCAAGCCCATAAGATTATATATTGCATGATTCCTTTTATTCAAAATACCAGAAATTCTATCTAAAGTGACAAAAAGTAGATCAATGATTGCATTGGGATGAGAGATGAGAGGAAAGAAAAGAGGCTCAATTAAAAAAGCTCACGGAGCATCTTTTGGTGGTAACACAAATGTTCATCATCTTGATTATGATGATAGTTTTTATAAGAATATACTTCTATCAACACTCATCAAGTTGTACTCATTAGGCATATACAGTCCAATTAACATATATTACACTGAAATAAAAGTTTTAAAAGATTATGAAAAATAAAATGCGAAGCCAATGGTTTGCTTGTCATTTTCTCTTTTTACCTCCAGTGAAAGAGCACTGACTGGCTTCCCATTCGGGAAGCACCTCCATCTTGGGTCTCATCTGTCTACCCCTGTGTTCTAGAAATCAACATTTTGTCTCTATCTTCCTTGTGTGAACTCTTTCCAAATGCTTGCAGAATAGCATTCACATTCTTGGAACGGCCTAACAGCCCCAAGTTATTAAGGACTTGCAATGTAACCTCTTTCAGCTTAATTTCATGTCTGCTATGAGGCTTAAGAAAGTGGCTAGGATTGACTTAGAGTTAGTTCCTCAGGAATATGTAGGGCTGGTAGTTAAATTTAGGATAGATTGACTTTAAAACCCAGACATTTATATGTTATATTATTATTTTTTGCTGTATACTTTTTTATTATTGTTATTATGAACAAAGAAGTCACACTTTCTATCCCTTTATATCCTTATTCAAGGTTCCTTCCCCCTTATATCCTAAGGGTTTTTGGATGTCTCACAGGTGTATAAGAAACTTTATCCTTTTTGTGTCATCTATTCTTTAATAATTGTGAAGTTTGTTAGTATTCCTTATTGTACAGATATGAAAACAGAGAACAGAGAAACTATATAATTTACTTTCAGCTATTCTCAAAACAGGTGGATAAGAGTAGAGCCCATTTTCTATATCACCCTTGGCTTACCATCATGCTTAGGACAGGCAAGGTTTAGCTTCACTAACATAGGACTCAGACCTAGCCTTTTGTAATCCATTTGCCCATAGACAGCAGTGTTCATGACCTAAGTACAGTAAGTATCAGGTGCAGTTTCATGACCTAAGTACAGTAAGTATCAGGTGCCATAATGAGCATACCCCATTCCAAACCTGTATTCCTCCAGAGGAAGTGTTTTGTGATCAGAATCAGCACAGTGTTAATTAACACCAAATACTCAAAGCATCAACTACATCAAACTTGTTATAACTTGGCATTGGATATCAGGACTTGTGGAGTTTTTCAAAGACTAATTGATATTTTGTTTGTCATTGCATTAAATCATTTTGAAGTTTGACTTCATGAAAAACAATACAAACACTGAGATTGATGACAGTTAGAAATCAAAAGAGCCCATGGTCTAAGTACATGAAAGCCATTCATCAGGTACACTCAGGTGTTTTGTTGAGCTGTTTTGTTGGGTTGAGAAATAGTACCCAAATGTCTCAAAACTATCTACAGAAAATAAGATTATGTTGCTACAACCAGAAAAATATTTCTGCTAGGCTCCTATATCAGTACTAGAGGAAGAAGTAAGAACCTGCTTAAGCCATATAAACATCTGAATTCTGCTCAGAGGAATGCAAATGGTGGCAGTTTCTTAGATGTTTACACAAAATCCTTCAAAAGGAGGGTTTTTGGATCACAGTAGAGTGCTCAAAGTCAGTCTGAACTTGTTTATGGGCGCTTAGTGTTAAATTTTTATGACTTTTACAAATAATAATTAAAAATCAAATGGCAAATATATAGTTAAATCTATTATATTGAAAACAAATAGAGCATGAATAATGAAAATAGAGTCATCTTACTTTATACTCCATGGTATATTTGCTACTTTGGTTTATTGTGTATGGATGTTTTAAATACTCTGTGATAGCAAGCAGCTTTATGTTTCTTCCCATCCCCACATTCATCAATAGAAAATTGGCTGCTTGAAGACAGCCAGGGCAATATTTTCCTTCATGGAAAACTGAACATTATAAACCAAAATATTTTCCCCCTCTGAGAACCAGAAGTAAAACACTTACTAGCAAATACATTTCTGCCTATACAGCACTTCACTTTTATTTTCTTTAACTTAGTGAGATGTCGTGTATATACCATACACCCCATTTAAACTGATATACAGACATGTGCAATCATTATCACAGTCAACTTTGGAAACACTATAACTCTTAGCTGATAGTTCTCTGTTTGCCCATACCTCCCAGTCCTCAGAAACCACTACTTTCTACTTTCTATGAATAGCTTATTCTGGAAGTTGCATATAAATTTTTAATGGTTTGAAAGAATATGGCCCCAAAAGGGAGTGACACTGTTAGGAAGTGTGGCCTTGTTGGAGGAATTGTGCTGAGATAGGGGCAGGCTTTCAGGTCTCTTTTCTCAAGCTTCACTAAGTGTGACAGTCAGTCAGCTTCCTATTGACTGTGTAAAACTCTTAGCTCCAGCACATCTGCCTATACACTGTCAAGCTCACCATTCTGATAATGGAGTAAACTTCTGAAACTGTATGTGAACCACCTCAATTAAATGTTTTTATTTATACACGTTGTCATGGTCATGGTGTCTCTTCACAGCAATAATTAAAAAAAAAAAACCCAAAACACCCTAAGACAGAAATTGGTATCAGTTCAGTGGAGTGACACAACTGACCATGTTTGGGGGAGGATTGTGGAAGGACTTTAGAACTTTGGGTTAGAGAAGCAAATGAATGTTGAGACCTCAATGAGATGTTCTGTGAGAACATGGAAGATATGAATATCGAGAGAAATGCAGAGGATGAAGGTTTGTCTTGCAAAGTTTCAGAGGGAGATTTAAAGACTCTATTAGGGCCATTTGTTATTTTGAATTAAGATCCTGGTTGATTGAACTGAAGAATCAGCTGTGATGAACAAGATACTAGAATTACTGAAACAAACTTTTGCTTTGCTAGAATACTTGATGCTGGTCGGCTGGAGCTAAGAAATTAGTAGTGAGTAAGAATAGACCAGCATCACTGAGGTGAAATCTTCTTGGAAATGTTTCCTGAGAATACAAAAACACTATGTACCAGAGGCAGCCAAGGTTGTACCTGGTGCTGGCAGCCAGACTTGTTAATATGTAAGAGTCACCCAGGTGGAACTTGTTTTGAAGGCATGAAGTGGTCCTGGAGAATAGCTGAGGCTTTGGCACTGTGAAAGGCCAGGAGAGGTGGAGGAGCAGCCTCAGTGGTAGTTGAAGGCTCAAGGCTGAAGGAGTCATGCAAAGGAGTTGAGGCTTGGCATCATGAGCAGAGCCTGTGAGAGGATATTGGTGAAAATGCACCCCAGTTTCAGTGGAAGAATCCAGTGTTTAGGAGATGCCAGTACCGTGAGATGACCACCAACATCAGCACCAGCAATGGAGAGTGTGGAGTCAGCCAGAGAACAGAAGACAAGTTGTGTGTGCTGCAGAGGGCAGAACCTGAGAGGTGAGCCAAGCCCTATGAAAGCAGGGTCCAGAAGATGGTTGAGTAGATCCCAGATATTGGACATTTGGAATTTTGTTTTGCTTCGATTGTGACTGTGCCCTGATTTTTTCTTCTTGAAGTAAGAACATATTTTACTAGAGCCCACAGTTGAGAGACTTTGAATTTTGAAGGATTTTAAAAGACTGATTACTAAAATTTTAATTTATTTGAATTTGTAAAGACTGTGGGACTTTTAAAGTTATTGAAGATCTTAGGGAGGAAGAAGAAAGGAAGAGTTGTGGCTTAATAATGATATGTTTGTGTGTCAAGCTGACAAGGTATTAGTTGTACTGGTTGGTTTTGTGTGTCAACTTAACACCAGCTAGAGTCATCAGGGAGGAAGGAGACTTAGTTCAGGAAATGCCTCCATAAGATCCAGCTGTAGGGCATTTTCTTAATTAGTAATTAATAGGGGAGGGCCCAGCCCATGGTGGGTGCTGCTATCCCTGGGTAGATGTTCCTAGGTTCTATAAGAAAGTGGGCTGGGAAGCAAACCAGTAAGCAGTTCCCATCCATGGCTTCTGCATCAGCTCCTGCCTCCAGGATCCTGTCCTGTTTGAGTTCCTGACCTTATTTTCTTCAGTGATGAACATCATTGCTGAAGTGTAAGCCAAATGAATAAACCTTTTCCTCCCCAACTTGCCTTTTGGTCATAATGTTTTGTTGCAGAATAGAAATCCTAACTAAGACATAAATAAAGTCATACCATATGTAGTTTGTTTCTGATGTTTACTTCAGTCAGTGTAGTAGTTTCAAGATCTATCCCATGTTGACACATCTCAGTCCTTCATTTCTTTCTATAAAGAATATTTTATTTTAAACTTGTATCTCATGGTTTATTATTTCATTAGTTGATATCCACTGGAGCTCTTTTAAACTTTTGGATATTGTAAATAGTACTTCTGGAAATATTCTTGTAAAAGTGTTTTCTAATATCTACTCACACTTTGCTTAGGTATAGATCCAAGAATGGAATTGCTGGGTCATGGTTTTTGTTTGCTTTTGTCAAAGATATGCCAAATTCTTTATCATAACAAATGAGCCAACTTACGTGCTCACTTGCAATGTGTGAGGGTGCTACATTCTTTTTAAAAACTTCTTGGTTTCTTTTTTTAAAAAAATTATAGCCATCCTAGGGAATGTGAAGTGATGGTTTATTGTGGTTTGCATTGGCATTTCCCTGCTAACTAATGATGTCAAACATCTTGTCACATGCTCATTGCCATTTTTACAACTTTCATGGAGAAATGTCTGTTAAGATTCTTGTTGAATCCATTTAAAAATGTTTCTAATTCTCCTAACTTTGCAAAATGAGAGTGGTGGTTGACATTTTAGAGATGAGGCAACTCATATACAAGAGATTAGGGCACTTGTTCAACTTGTATAAAACTGGAAATGGAGCTAGTGACATTTATCTAGGTTGAGAAGTCATGTTCTACTCATTATACCACACCACTTCCAAGACCCTTAGTCTTCCAGTTGATACTTAAAGACTAATGCACTCTTAGCCAGCAGCTGATGTTCTGGATTAAGTGCTCTGGCCTGGGTCTATTTCTCCAGCTGTACGTGGGCCTCTATAGTCTCATCTCTCAAAGAAAGTTGTGAGATGACTTTTGTGTTGGTCCCTTGGTCTAATAGCAGATCTAGACCTTTTTTGGCGGGTACAGGAATCCCAAGGAGTTGTACAAAGGAGGCTTGATTTCTTGATGTGTTATTTTGAATTGTTAATGAGATTCTTCTTCTAGGTGAATTATGTTATACTTGCCTACACTGATGCTCACCTGTTACTTTTTAGCCCACTCACCCAGCCTTTCAGCATCTTCTTACCATTTAATCTAAAAAGCTTAACATGTTACTACCCAGAAGGGTTGGGTGTTGCCTAGAAACCTGTAATTTTTACTAGACTGACTCTGTTTCTGCATAGATTTTGAGTATGCCAGGTAAGACAGATGCATCTACTATTATTATATGGGAGGAGGTCACAGCATCTCCATAAAGAAATTCATGTTTATGCCTGTTTTTCTGTCTCTATGTCTGTTGTTTAATTTCTACAAAATACTCAGAAGAAGTAAATTTAGAGACAGAAATTAGATAACTGGTTTTTAGGGACTTAGAGGTATATGCAGCTATAAAAGTTAGCTGAATAAAATTTAGAGGGATTCTTTTTCTTTTTGAGTTGTTGAAAAAAATTTAAAGTTGTCTGATGTAAAGATTGTACATATTTATGACAATACCACTATACCCCCAGTATCAGAGTGATTGAGCTGTTTGTCAAAAGCCTCTGTTCTTACATTCTCATTCTCTCTCTCTCTCTCTCTCTCTCTCTCTCATCTATGTGTGATTATCTTGCTTAAAACTTGTTAGTCATGCTTGATTTTCTCTTGTGAAAATAATTGTTTCAGTGATCATTCAGTTGATTTTTATTATAAATATGTTTTGGCACCAGGTATGTGTCATCTTTTAGATCTTTACCTTATAAATAGAAATATCATCATCCACTAGTTAGGACAGGGCTTATCTTCTGGCCCAAGTTTGTGAGGGACATTTTACCTCCTAACTCTTAGTGAAAAGTACCTATTTACACTATCCTTTAGTTTAAGCCTTCAATGGTGACAACATTTGTCAATATCTAGATCAATGACTTGAATACGTCCAATGACAGCCAAAACAGATTAGACATCTTTGTGCTATTCAGTTTGGTATATGTTTACTTTCTGGCTTCCCAAGTATGACCATTTTCTCAACTGAGGGCTACTCTGATTGATTTTTTCTTGCTGGCATTTCCCATGGGCAATACCATAAGAGCCTTTATTCTCTGACTCTCAAGTACCTGGTCTGGTTTCTCTCCACTCTCCTTTGTTTTCTGTAATTTTAGTTAGTTTCTGTCCTTCAGCTTCTGGGGAATGTCAGCTTCCTTTTCCATATGGAGAATTATTTTTCTACCACTAATCTTTTGAATTCAGATACTTAGTTCTTTAAAAATGTTTTTTCCCAGTTTCTGGCATTTTGAAGTTGTTGGCACACCATGAATTTTCAATATGATATTTTTTAAATGCAACTATGAATAAACCTCTTGTGGTTATTGACTTAACTCTTTTTCTAAAACTAATGTTCACATTTCTTCCTTCTGCTATAATGAAGTAAGTATGTAGTGGTTTTCTTTAGTTTTCCACTTCCCACTGTACTTTGGTTTTGCTGACCTTCACCCACAATTGCTTGATGTATATTTGTTACAGATGGTAAATGTTCCACAGGTATCCAGTGTTGGGGAAGAAGATGGAAAAATCCATGGAGTATTATGTGGTTATCTGATATGTTAGGGAAACTGAGTTCTAGTGTGCCTTAATTACTATATTATATGCTATATTATAATGCTCTGGGTACCATAACGAAGTATTATGTAGTGGTGGACAATAAATAAGAGATAGTTATTTCTCAGAATATAGCAGCTGAAAATCTGAGATCAGAGTGTCCATATGATTTAATTATGGTTGATAATAGACCCCTGTCTTCTCACTATGTCTTTACATGCTTTCTGAAGTTCCTTTCATAAGGTTGCTAATCTACTTCACAGGAGTAGAGCTCTTATGACCATTATAGCTCCCTTCTGTTTATATGCTTTTGAGTAAGGAGTGACTAAGTGAACTTGGCCAATTTCAGGGACTTCCTGAAACTATAATTTACTTTCTTGATGGCTTCTCTTCAAGACAAAATATTTTGATTTCAGAGAAAACTGCTACATAATACATTCTACTGACAAAATTTATTAGTTTTTTGAGACAATGCTCCTTACCTTCATAGATTCCTTTTTTAGAGAGGGGCATTTCATGTTCATCAAAAGAAAAATCAACCAAGATAATGTCTCACCTCTTAATATTTATACACTAAATGTAGGAGCAACCACATTTGTAAAAGAAACATTATTAAAGCTTAAATCACACTAGAGCCCCACCCATGAATAATAGTCAATTCCTAAGAATGTTAGCTGTAGTATCCCAATTTTCCCAGGGTGTCCTAAAGATTCCAGTGCCCCAAGACTGTAGTGAGTATTAGGTCCACCTATGGCTTTGGAGTATCAACCTTAAGGGTGTGGCCTCTTGACTACCTTAAAATCTGTGGAGCATATATGCAGCACTCTCTATTGTGCTCTTGGATGCTGAAGACCAGATCAGGTAGCATGAAGCAACATGGGATAGGTCCTCAGCCTTTCAGGGACTCTGCAACTTAATTTACCTTAGCCTATATCAGTGAGTTTGTTTCCCCATAGGATCTATTAAGAAATAGGTTTTTTTCCTCAGTCATCATGGATTTCTCACATTACCAAGACAGCTGGAAGCAGTCTAGAGCACAAATCCACATTCCCAAGAGATGGTATGGATGGCTTCTGGTCATTCTATGGGTTATAAATGTTTGTTATCACTTAGGGGAGTTGGTTACAAATTGTTATTGGTCATGGTCAGGAAAAAGGTAAACAAAGGAGTTAGATACAAGGATCTCTTTCTGAAGGAAAAAAGGGATATAGTATAAAAATGATGAGAATAAAGGGTGGATTGTTGATTCTAGTTTTAAGCAATTACTTTTTTATATTGGTATGGATTTTTGAATATTGATACAAATTTAAGGTTGTTTTGTTATACTGTATATATGTTTCTATTCTTGTTTGAGGTGTTTCATCTATGTATCTCTTTTTAAAATGTTATGTAAAGGTTTATTATTTGAAACTATTGAGGATAATAAATACAGGCTAGTAGTCATCTATAACTATTAAACATATTCATGTTAAGTATGTTTTCAAAGTAATAGATATATTTTAGGTAGGTGATCTTCAAATACTTCAAAGACCTACAGAATATGACATTTAAAATATTTTAATAACATAAGGCTTTTTATGACAATGAGACATGTCTGGTCCTGGCAGCACCAATTTGCTTCAAAAAAGATGATGGGCATTGAAGAACCTCCATATGGAGTTTGATATCTTTATGGCAAAAGCTAGCCATATGGGCAGGAAACTCTCCTTGTCTTGACTGCTAACAATATGCTGTCCAAAATGGACTAGCAACTGCTAAACTTGCCCAAGACAAGGTAGGACAGTCCTTCAAAAATTTCTGCTTCACAGAAAATTCTGTCAGATTCTTTCAGATATTTTCAGCCTGTAGGCCAAAGATGGATGTCCCGACTTTGCCTAGGAAACTTGGGTGGCTTTCTAGGCAGCCAGTTTTTTTTCTTTTAGTTTTGGCAGTTGCTTGCTCTGTACTTCCTGTTTACTCAGGTAATATTTAATCTTTTTGGGGTCTCTGGTGGAGTTGAAGAATAGATCATAATAGTTATAGTTTTCCTTAGTTATAATAGAAGATAAATTAGGTTCAGAACTTTGAGCTTACCAAGATAATTAACAAAGTATTTCCTCTAAAATTTCCAGATAAAAATGGACTGGACATTGTACATGTGATTCTTACCTGACAATTTTTTTATTACATATATTTTTACTATGTTAGAATTAAAACATTACCTTTTTATTTAGACAAAAGTGGGGAAATGTTGTGGAATAATCCCTTTTTACACAGTGAGGATGTGTCACCCATTTTGGTTTAATAAAGAGCTGAATGGCCAATAGCTAGGCAGAATTTCTAGGCTCAGAGGATGCTGGGAAGAAGAAGGGGTTGCGAGGAGACTCAGAGCAAACAGCAAAAGCTTTGCAAAGTAAAGGTAATTGAGCCACGTAAAAGAATATAGGTTAAAATTATAGGTTAATTTATGTTATAAGAACTGGTTAGAAACAAACTATCAACCATGCTATCATAATAAATAAGAAGTCTCCATATAGTTATATGGGAGCTGACAGAACAAAAAACCCAGCCTACAAATCACAAATCTACTTAAAAAAACAAACAAACAAAAACAAAACAAAACAAAAAAAACCCCAGCCCACTAAAGAGTACAGTAAATTGCTGTGTAAAATAAATAGGTCTTGAAAACAAGAAACCTTAAAAAGAAAGACTCAGAAAAAGTATGTAGTAGAAGTGATGGAATGTTCTCAAGAGTTTCTCTCACTCTAATTTCTTGCTTCTCAATGGAGATGAGCTGATGGCCACTTAGAGAATTTGTTTACTTATTTGTGGCATGGAGCTATGAGAAATTTAAGGAGAATGTTAGGATACAGAGACTAGATGACAGCTCATAATCAAAAGGTGTGTCTGTCCAGCTCACTCTTGAAGAAACTGAGCAAAGACCACTGAAGGAGGAACTATGTAGAGCAGGCAGGTCCATTTTTGCTATAATTGGATTTTGTTCAGCTATGGAGCAGAATATCATTTTCAAATGCCATGCTGAATTGACTGTTGGTGCTGTAGACCACCACTGGTGAATAATTAAGTATTGCAACAGGATACAGATAATTGGGTACTAGTAGAGACAAGCTCCCTTGGAGTCAGTGAGTAGAGAGAAAAGACACCTGATAATTGGAGTTGGTTGTGTCAACTTAGGGCATCTGCATAAAATCATGAATTCACTTCAGCATTGAACCCTCCCAAAAGCTGGAGTGGTGGCTAGAGAGTAACTATAAGTACAGGAGAGTCCTACTTTCTCTTTGATGTATCTAAGTGGATCAAGCCAATGGGGCTTGGAGGTTGAATAGCTTCCTTTTCTCAAATGTAACACTTTTCCTGCCTAAGGCAACATGTCATATCTGTAGGTGGTTGTGAATGAAAGCTCTCATAGGGTAATAATCTAGGAGGCATTTACAATACAGCATTTCAGAGGCAACAGGCATAAACTACTACTAATGAGCCACTTTCCATCACTTACTTTTCCCACCTCAAGTAGGCAGAGACAGGCTTGGTCCTCCAGTCTGTTTTCTTACCTCCCTTTGCCCCCTTGCCTCTTCCTTTTCTCAGTATTATTATGGCCAGGTTTTGGGGACCATGATGAAAGTGCTAAGGACTGTTGGCCAGCCTGGTGAAATAGTGAATTTTCCAGCTTTGTGGTAGTTTCTTGAGTCTCTTTAGTTCACACTTAGATGCACTAACCCTTCTGAAGAGTTTGATGTGCCCTAGGCTCTCTAGAGCTAGACTAGGCCACCTACTACCACTTTCCCTCATTCTCATTTAATGTACAATGCTCCCACATTTCAGACCCAACTACTCTAGCCAGGTCCATCAAAAACCATGCAGGAAGTGGAATCATTTGTTTCAAACTCTGTGGATGATAAAAAATGGGACCTGTGTAGAATATGCTAGTAGATCCTATGTGTTCATTTCAAGCTCTGAGAACTAGAGTTGTATCATTTTGTGTGTTAGATTTGGTTTTGATATTGCTGCGTACTGTTTGGGCAAGAAATAGGTAATTGGCCCAAGAATGAAGATCACTACCTAGACTGGTACCAAGGGGTTTTGCCTGAAAGCAGCCCTGGGGCAAGCCATGTACACTATATTCCATAGTGTTGATGTCAAAAGGCTGAGTCCACTGGTTGTAAGAAAAGTGCAGGCAAAAGATGCAGATATTCCAGGAATAACAGTGAAGAACTGAAGCAACATATTATGAGAGGAGCAGGTCTTTGGAAAAGCCTCTGTCCTTGATGACTTTTAATCTCTAATTCCTTTACTTTTAAAGATTTTTATTATGGAAAACTTCAAGCATAAAGCTAAAGATGGTATCCTAAATAAATCCCATGTATCCATCCATCACCCAGCCTAAGCAATTACCAACCCATTGTCTTTCATTTTATTCCTACCCATTCATTCATCTCATTCCCTACAGCATTAAAAGAAGAACACCTTTATTCAGGCATCAGCCACATTCTATAAAATTCACTCACTATGAGAATAAAATCTGATGGCTTTATGTAAATTCACAAAGTTGTAAACACATCACCACAATCAAGCCAACAAGATGGCTCAGAAGATAAAAATGCTTTTTGCCAAGCCTGAGGACCTGAGTTCGGGAACTCCTGAGTTACACATGCCAGAACAAGAGAACTGACTTCTGCAAATTGTCCTCTGACATCTGCCTGTGTCCCATGACACACATGGTGCATAACTCCTCCCACCAAAGTAAAAATGCTATAATTTTTAAGCCTTCCCACAATCCAGTTTTAGAAGGTGATTGCGCTGCTCAAGTAGAGAAAATTATTTAGACCCATCCTCCTTAGCTTTCCTTTTCACTCTGACCTAGCAACTACTAGTGTTGGCTCTGTTTCAACAGATTTTACATCAGCACTACTTACAATAGTAAAAAGTAGAACTGGCCTGAATGTTCATCTGCTAGTGAATAAAGAAGATATGTTCATACTAAACCTAGATGCAAGACATCGTGCAATGTTTTTTTAAAGTTGACATACCAGTAACTTTTTCTCAATCAGTAGCGCATACATTTTATAGCTATGTAATATTCTACTGTATCAAAATAGCATGTTTTCTTTTTCTACTCACTAGTACATGAACACTTAGGTTGTTTCTACTTTGAGGTATTATGAATAGTGATGTTGTTAATTATTCTTAGATTATTCTGAAGCAAACTCCAGATATATCATCTCATCTGCATGCATTTCTCTCTCTTTCTATGTGTATAAATTAAAAGAATAGTTTATTTTTAAGGAAGAAAAGGTTTATTTTAGCTCACAGTTCTAGGTTATAGTTGATCATAACATGAAAACCACAGGAGCAAGAGCTTCAGGGAACTGATTATATCAGACCCATAATCAGAAGGCCGTAAGTTCATGTGTGTTAGTGCTTAGCTCAATTCCTCTACTTTTTCTTCCCATTTATTCTTTTTAAATTTATACACATGTACAACATATTCCAATGTAACTTCCTTTCCTTTCTTCATGTCTTTTCCCAATTTTGTAACCCACTGAGTCCATTTAGTACTGGCAGCTCTTGATCTTGTTCAGGTCTTGTGCAGTTAACCATCCCACTGAGTTCCTAAGTGCAATGGCATGTCATATCCAGAAGCCTGCATTTAATAGCACCCTTCCCTAGCTTCTGAGTCTTACCTTCTTTCTACTCCCATCTTCTGTGATTTCTTGAAACATGAATGGGAGATACTAATATATGTGTACCTTTTAAGGATTAATTCTCAACAGATCACTTATTCACAGCACTTTGACCAGTTATGTTTTGCTACATCAACTGCTTCCTCTTGCAGAAATAAGCTTCTCTGGATAAGGTTTAAGCTATTCCAGGTTATGGGCATAAACACTAATGGATAGCAGTTTGACATGTCCATTTAGCAAAACAAGCGTAGTAGGTTTCTTTCTAGGGCCTATGGCCTCCTGAGCCCTGGGCTTTTGACCAGGTTTTTAGTATTGGATATGAATTCCTGTTAGTAGGTCTCAATCCAAACAGAAAGCAATTGGGTTTCTGCTACCACCTTCGTGTCACTATTAACCCAATGGGTACATATTGCCAGCCATCTTTTAAAACAGGAATCTTAAAAAGAAGCACAACAATCATTATTACATTTAAAACAATAGAAAATATCACAAACTCTCAAACAAATATTGAATTGCCTCTTAAATGCCATTAAAGTTTTTCATTTTGTAGTTTTTTGAGTTGAGATTTAGATAAACTTGTACATATTATGGTTGGTTGCTATGTGCTTTAAACCATTTTTATCAGATTTCGTCCCAATTTATTTGTTGGAATACTGAGATCATTTTTTTTCTAGTAGACATTCCTAAAATCTAGATATTGTTGATTGCATTCCTACAATGTCTTTTTGACATGTCCCTCTGTCCTTTGTGTTCCCCTGCAATTGGAGGTCTGATTGGAGCTTGATCAGATTCACACTTGCCTTCTGGCAAGACTTCTTCATAGATGGTATTATGGTGCTTCCATCAGGAGGCTGATGATGCCTGATTGTCTCTCTTTCTGTGATGTCAGCACCCACTGGGGCTCATTGACTAGATTCATTCATTTTCGAGGTGGACTCTTTACTGAATACAGCCTGAATGAGACTCTTGCTGTGCCATTCAACCCAAAGCAGCTAACTAGCCCAGGACCTCACATTTAAACTGTGGGAGCAGCTCAGCATGAAGTAGTCAATCTGGAAAGTCTGCAGCCTCTGCAAATGTATGCACTTTGGATGGGATCACTTGGGTAGATTGCATCGTCTAGCTAGGTGCCCCATACCTTTAGTTTCTGGAGGTCCAGTTTTTAGCTTCTATGGCATTCAAACTACCCCCTGCTCTTCAAGTCTATTCCCCAGTCCATTTTCCCTTCCCCCCTCACTGCATATCTTCCATTTCTCCCTTGTAGTAGCTAGTCCGAATACTGTCTTATAGAGGAATGGGAGGTGCCCAATTCAGTAGGTCTAATCACAGCCTACATAACCAGCAATGGTAGGCAGAGATATGCTATATGGAAGTATTTCTCCTTAATGTCAACAGAGTAATGTAAATGAACACCTCTAATCAAAATCAAAGTTGCAAAGGAGAGATGCAATAGGGACCTAAATGAAAAGAGAAGATGAGCTATACATTGTTCTTTACAAAGGAAACAGTTCAGATTTTTATAATGTCTGGGTTTTTTGTTTTGCTTTTGTTTAATAAACTATACCTTTCCTTGGACCTCACTGTTTTAAAGAAGCAAACTACAAGCCAGAAGAAAAAGCAAACAAGTCCATCTTGTTTAACTGATGGAAAGTGGTAGATGTTGTACACAGAGATGTAGTCATAATTCAGTTTCACAACTCTGAGTGCTGCCACTAGTCCAGTAATAACATGGCCTCTGCTCCTGAGGTTTTAACCAGATTGCTGTTGAGTTAGAGACACAGGAGAGCACTGGATAAGAAGAGATGGAAACAAGCAAGTTGCTGCTTGAAGGTTCATAAATTAGTGCCGGGAAGAAGTAGAGGCAAAAGAAGCTAGTGTGGCCTGAAGGCATCTTCGAAGATGTGAGACCTTGGCAGTTTAAATTAGTGAGATCACTGATGCTTCTGAGGTCAAGGGATACTTTTCTATTCCCTCATATGCTGAAAGGCTCCTCACATGTGTACTGCCACCTCTTATCTCAGGTCAGTAAGTTCTCTTACAGTAACACAAGAAACAGCAGCCAAAGAGCATCCAAGGATAGTGTGTGTACATTTCCAAGATGGAACAGATTAGAATTATTGATGATACTTTATGAACCATAGGAATCCTTTTAGCTTCAGTGTTTCCTGACAGTTTGAAGAAGGGTGCAAAGAGCCATTTGGACAGCTGCATTTCTCATCAGGGAAGCAGTGCCCAGAAGTGAAAAGAAAAGGGGGTTTCTGTCAACTTGGGCAGATTTTATAACCCATTTGAGCCTCAGTTTATTAATCTGCAACTGGTAACTAAAAATGTCCCCTGAGGTTGTTTGGGGAATTAAATGAGAGACTTAGTGTGCAAGTGCCCAGATCCCTGGATGCTGCTGCCCTGATTATAAAACAATTTCATTGAAAAGCATCCTGGGTGTGTTAGGACCTTCCCACCGGTGAGATGGAGTGTACTTTAGGACACAGCCATCCCTGGGAGACTGGAATGTGCAAAAGGAGAGGATCTGATGGTGATAAATGCTCATTCTAGGCAATTTGATTCAGCTTCTTGTACAAGCTTCCCCTCCTTCACTGAGTGTGCTACGTTGCCAATTTAATAGGTTGTCAAATGTTCCCGATGTGCCTCTCAGGGAGGTCTGGGGGTGGTCCGGTGGGTTAGTCCAGACTCCTGTCTGTCCCCACCCTCTACAGGCCCCTAATTCCTGCCCTTACCCTCCTCACAACAGCAAGCTGAGCTCAAGGCGCCCTCTGGTGCTTCAAAGCTATCACTGAGTGGTTCTGGTGGTCCCAGTCAGCCAGGACCCTCGAATGGGGATTTACTGAAATTGGCATGGCTGCGATATACACCTCCCGAGACTTATAGGATCACCTGTCTTCTTTATTTCTTTAGTAAAACTATACTCAATCCCAGGCTTTTCATTTTGCTGTGCCTATGCTCCCAGGGGCAGGACAGTAGCTGCTGCTCATGGTTCAGCTGAGGTTAGCCACGGCTGCCAGGAGGGCTATGGAGCATCCTTCTCTACCAGCCCCTTTTTCTCTAGGGCCTTTGTGGATGTCATTTGCTGCCCTTGCCACTGTGTTTTGCTTGGAGGAAACACTCCCAGGGGTAGTGGCAAGCTACCTATAAGCAAACAACCCTTTAGCCCCTAGCACAACCCTATCTCTTCCAAAGATATTTTGCTGCTACTGGAGTTCCGGTGCTGCTGCTTTAGAAAAAGCTGGTATCTGATCAGACACAGACATCGATTTCCACCCCCGCTCAGCTTCTGTCTACTGCTCGGCAAACTATTAAAGTAAACTGGATTTAACAAAGGGAAAATAAATTTGCGAGGACCTGCTGTGCTGAAATGTGGCTTGCTATCAGCACCGGCGCTTAACGAGGACTGAATTATCATTAAAACATGGACAAAATTTATAGTGCATCGTTAATACTTGCGAAAGACAACATTCCCGGCATTGTCTACCTCTCCATTCTGCAAATGTGGATGGGATTCAAAATGGATGTCTGGATCGCCTATGTGGTTTGAATGGCAATGTAATTGTCATTCATTTCTGAGTTTGGCCCTGGGTCTTGTAACATCAGCCCTCATTTTCCCTTGCTCCCTGTTCTTAATGACGCTGTCCCCTCCTAATGAATTGTGGTATTGAATAGCACAGGGTGTGAGGAGGTATATTCATACCTTAAAATGTTAGAATGTTTTTAACTTCAACAGAGAGAATTATTACCATCTCAATTACATCATTATTGTCTCTTACATGAGCTCCCTCTCCCCTCTCCTTTTATATAAACTCAACAGGAGAGAATCCTCTTTATATAAACCCAACAAGTTGAATATCCTGATTCAGCAGCACTCATCACTAAATGTGGTTGGTGGGGGTTTTGTTTGTTTATTGAAAGTTTGATCTGTAAGATATTATAAGGAACATGCTAAGAGAAATATATTGCAAATAACTGAATGCCACCTTCAAAAACTCCAAAGCTTTTAGAATCACTTACATGGCAGAGAGCTTTTCATTTTAAAGTTTTATTTTAAATTATATGTACATTTGGGTCTGACTATGTGTGTACATGCAGATGCCTGTAGAGTCCAGAAGAGGGAACTGAATTACCCCAGAGGCTGGAGTTCCAGGTAATTGTGAACTGCCTGTTGTGGATGCTGGGAACCAAACTCAGGTCCTCTGGATGGGGAATCTGAGCTTTCAACTACTGAGCCATCTCTTTAGTCCTTGGTGGGGGCTTTTTAAAATGTGTTTTCCCTCTCTGTCTAATTGCTTTCTTCATATTTCCTCCACATTTCTAATTTTATTGTTGTGTATGTGTGAAGTTCAAAGTTCAACCCTGATTTCTTCGGCTAGTGTCTAAATGTTACCTGGGCAACTGGGAAAACTTCTTGCAAGAAAGAAAACTGCAAAGCTTACTAGGCAGAATATTGACAGTATAGATAGGATGCTTGAGAGAAGTGAGAAAGGCTGGAGAGCCATAAATGCTTTATCAGTTTATTTTGTGTTTATTATCAGCCTCCTTTGAAGATTGTTTTACTAGGTGGATTTCAGACTGGACTCACAGAAAGAGCAATGTGGGTGTTCTCATGGAGTCACTAGCAGATTTGAAGGTGATAGCCATCACTTTGATGAAGGTCCTTGAACTCCAGGCAAAATAGTGGGGATCTGGGAATGCCTGGGGCTGCTGAGGTCCTGGGGGTGTCTAGGAGTTCAAACTTGGGATCTTGGTTCTTTCAGTGTTTTCACTCAGACTCTGAGCCTTAGTTTTTATTGCATGGGCATGGTAGCAGCCTGGAGGTTGAGTGAGGATCAGAGATGTTGTTAAAACTCAAAGCTCACAGAACAAATTTGTGTTATTGTTCTTTCTGCTGTACTGAAATGGTACATAGTGAGTTCTCTGTGGGGTTGGGAACATGCAGGCATAAGGGGGGAAGTCCTTTCACACAGAGATAATGAAATGCAGTGACTCTGATGAAAGGCACAGGCTTATTCATGTTCAAGGGGACTAATGCTAACATCATGATTGAATAAAAATATTTCAGTATATAAGCCAGGAGGCAATCCAGGATTTTCCCAGGATTGGGCCAAGCCACCATCAAGTCTAAAATACAATGTAAGAAAAACGATTCCCCAAAGGATGAGAGGTACTGAATCAAAAAGGGAGGAGAATGGAAGGCACACCAGAAAGAACTGTGAGTGTTTGGGAAAAAGCATGACGAAGCTCATGCTGGAGAAGCCAAATCTTCTCCAAAAAGCTTCATCCAGGAGAGCGACAGAGTGCTGAAGTAGGTGTCTGTAGAAGGGCCTTTCTGCTTCACAGTCCTTCACAGCTCTGTGGTTTTCAGTGGAAGCTGAAATTGATACTTTCTCTGCCAAAGTAGACAGAGCAAAATACTTTCAGAACAAAGTTCCCCTTTCCTGATCAGTATTATCCCTGAAATTGATTTTTATTGAGAGAAGCTTTTTATTCATAAACCTGTTTCTTGACACAGAGCACATCTCTGATCATTGGAACAATTTTGATTTTTACCAGGCCACAAGCAGCTCAGGTTGCTATGGTATCTGTCAGTATTGTTTTCACTATGGAAGCTCTTCTATAGACTTCTTTTCTATAAAACCTTCACAGGACTTCAGTCCTACTGCTGTCTCCCCTTCCCCCGTGTGTGACAGTTGTAGCATTTACAAAGATTCCCTAAGCAATGTGCCCCTCCCTTCTTTTCAAGGATTAACAATGCCAGGATAGCTGTGACACTGCAGTTTTTTTAAAACTCTTTATCAGGAGTTCTGTACAGATGACGACTTTGAATGTTGCATTCTTTTCTGTCTGGCTGAAAAAAAGTCAGCTTTTGCAAACACATTTGAGGGGAAATTAATCTGTAGCTAAGTGAGAGTGAGGAAGGCATGTGACATCTTATATAAGCTCCTAAAACCGCGTCTTTCTTCACAGATACAATTGAGAAAATCCCCTTTGTGACTCAAAGTCAATTTCTTCTGGAAGTGGTATTAGCTTTCATGAGTAGCATGATGGTATGTTTCCTATTAATTATTAATTGACAGGCTTTCCCTCTTCTGGCTGCCTCTGGGAAGTGTGGGATCAGCTTGGCACTCCAAATTGGTTTGGAACCAGAAGTTGGTGATGCCATACATGTACCATGACAATATAAAAAGGCACGGTTACATTGTGAGGCTCTCTAGGCATAGCAGGACAGGCAGCAGACTAGAATCTACCATAAAGAGCTCTCTTAGCCAGGTCATCTGCACAGTTCCTGTTTTCAGGGTTATGCTCACAGCCACTGGAGGTTGGGGCTTCAGCATCTCTGGGGTGATGCAGTTCAATATATAACATATTGGAAAGAACTAGTATAATAAAAATAATGCAAAAATATCTTATTACATGCTGCTGGTTACACATTGACATCAGAACTTTTTAGCTCATATTGGGTTACTTAAACATATTATTAAAATTAGTTACACTATTTCTATGGACTGTTTAAAATGTGGCTATTAGAAACAAATCTAAATTATCAATGCAGTTTACAATTGTGTCACAAATTTTACCTCTATTAGGTAAGACTTCGCTAAAACAAGTGTTGGCAATATAAGTCCTACACACCAAATCTGGCCAACTGGCACTGTTGTAAATGAAGTTTTACTGGAACACAGCCATGTTCATTAGTGTGGAGATTGCCTATGGCTGCTTCCATGCTGCAGTGGACACTGATTGCTTCTAACAGCCATCGTATGACATGCACAGCCTAGAATCTTACAGTCTGGCCATGTACAGAGAACGTTGCTGACATCTGCTCGAAAGGGTTGTTTTCCTCCTGTCATTGCTTTGCTGTGGAACCTCGAGTCTCCCATGGTGGGAACTCTCCAGCCATTCTACCCTACTTCCCACAGAGAAGGGGCAGTATAAACAGAATTAAACTTAAATGGGCTTTCATTACCTTTCTTCAAATGTAGGAGGGCAAACTCATATTTATGCAGTACAAGGTTCCACCTGTAAACACTGCAAGCTTGCATGGATTTTGAATTCTCATTATTGTTTTGAATAACTGCAGCCATCATTTATTGAGAGCTTATCATGTGCTGGGCCTTTTTGAGGAAGGCATTATCCATGGTACTATTTTGTGTAATCTTCCCAAGTTGGGAGGGTAGTAAGTCAGTCCTGCTGTATAGTCCTGTTTTGAAAATTGGGAATTCACTCTAATGTGATTGTTGTAGTAGGGAGCAATTTGAGCACAAAACAAACATCAGATTGCTTATGTGCCATTTCTTCCACTGGAAACAGTAGAGATGAACTCAATAAACTGTTTCTGTAGAAACACAGGAAGTATATGTAGACACATGCACACAAGAAGCTGATCCACTCCTAGGTTAGCTCCCTCTTCCCATTTCCAAGTGCTTGCCAACTATGACTCCTCAAACTTCTCCACTCCCCAAGCAAACTTCAGGTCCTTTACACACATGGCATTTAATGCAAAGCTGTGCTCTTGTGTTCATCATCCCCTATATTTTTAGTATGAATTTTTTAGTATTACTTCCTTGGCCAAATAAACTCACAGTTTTGAACACATACACTTTTACTGTATCTCTCCAACTAAGATTTAGTTAGCTTTAAGATTTTAACTGTCTCACTGTATTGATTTACACCCCCCAAAATAAAGTGTTTTGAGCTATTTAAACTTTAAAAATAAAAATTGGAGAGATATGGTAAAAGGAGGGTTAAAGCCTACTGTTTACTTATGAGACTTGATTTCAGGGGCTTTACAAATATATCTTGGTGTTTTGTTGTTCTCTACACTTGTCTGATTTCCGTACTGAGGGTGAGGGCGAGGGGGAGACCAGGAGTGGTGGGCGGGTGGGCGGGCGAGCAGGCGAGCGAACGAAAGAACAGGAACCTCTTATGGAGGTTTGGAGAGGAAATCAATTCTCTCCTTGCCTGGAGATGCAAGCATAATGGAAGGATCTGGGCGTCATAGGAGACCACAGAGTGAGTCAGCAAATCAATGCTGGTTTTTTTTTTTTTTTTTTTTTTGAAAGCTAATGTGATGCTGTGATGTGTAATAATAACAGAAATACAACCTGCAGGAATCATAAAATAACTTCTTAGCATCGATCAGAGCCTTATTAGAGTGGTGTGATCAGCTTGGGGTCTGTAATTGAAGAGGGATATGAAAAAGTCACAGAGGAAAGAGAGGCCTGTAGCGGCTTGTTTCAAATCCTCTGTGCTGCAAGGACTCTTCCTGCAGACTTCCCCCACTGACTGTCACATTTGAGTGTTGCAATGATGTCATACTGAGCCTATAGGCTTTGAGACAGTGAAAAATGGCCATGGGACATGGGAAGAGGAGACTTGCCCAGAAGTAGAGAGCCCGAGTGGCTAAAACAGAGAAGGGCTTAGACCAAAACAGAGCAGAAAGTCAGAGCCTGGACAAGGTGGCTGAAAAGGCACAGGGACTTAAATCTAACCTAGCAGAAGTACTCTTTCTGCTACGGTTTGGAGGAGGAGTGGGTTTGTCAAGAGAAAATCTGAGTGGGTGGTCCCAACAGGCAAATGTAAGGTCATGACTAAGAACTGGACTTGACCATTGATCTCCCACATCTTTGGTCTGCTAAAAGCAAAATGATTCATTAAACATTTGAATATGAAAGCAATGTGTAATTATTGTAAGGGATTTAGGAAATGAAGAAAAGCAAAAGACTGGAATGTTAATTTCCTCCTGTCCTACCACCTAGAGATAAGGCACTGGTAAAATTCTGGTGTTTTTCCTCCCAGCATTTTGATACTAATGTATGCATAAACGTGCACAATAGGTACTGTTAGAAAAGCTCTGATTCCAGAATGGACTGTTTGGGTTTGAATCCTTGCTCTGCAATTTAGTAACTATGATGTGTCTTTGAGCAAAGTCACCAATCCTTTTAGGTTTTCAGTCTTTTAACCTATAAAGGTTGAGACCATGCCAGTAGCTGGCTGAATCATGAATATTATGGGAAAGATTAAGTAAGGTATGTAGACTATGGAAAGCCTTAACATCAGGCTTAATATGCTATGAGCACCTGAAGGTTTTAGCTACTCAATGACTATATTCTATAGAGCAGATTGTACACATATATAATGTATTAAAGATACTAGTATGTACTATGCACCTTGATACTAGTATGTACTATGCACCTTTTCAGGCACTTTCATACTGGAATAAAGAACTCCAAATTAATGCACACACACACATACACACATATATAATTTTGCGCTTTTCTTTGTCAATTTAAATTTGTATTATGAGCATTTCTCTATGCTTCTAAATATTCTTTCTAAATTACAGTGTTCACTGTCTATTTAATATTCCTTTTATTTCTTATCAAATACATGATGATTGAACATTTTAACCTTTGTAGATGAATAGCCTTTTCTGAGTTTTACACAGTTCCTATTCAGCGCCTATGAAAGAGCACCCTCTCTTATTAAGTAGCACTTTATTTTCTAATTGCTCAGACTAAAATTTTCTGGACGCAATTCTTTTTTTATTTTGTATTTTCCTGCCTCTTAGATATAATTTCTGGAAGGGTTTTGAATTAAAGACTTATGATATGAAAGGCCAGAATGCTTTTCAGAATGATTTTATTAAGGTCCATCTATCTCCTTCTCCTGTTAACTGCTTTTAAGACATTAGAGAGCCTTATTTTAATGTGGTTTTTTTTGTTTTTTTTTGTTTTTGTTTTTTGGTATGAGTATAATGTGTGGGGAAAGTAAACAACTTGGAACATTTAAAGTAGAAACCATTTTTCTAGTGTGGCAAGTCAAGGACTGCTCACCATAGTATGGAGTTGGAAATGCGTAGACATAATAAAGGGACTGTTTTGGCTTATAGCAAGGCAGTTTGGAGGCACGACACAGATTAATAAAAATGGGCTCTGTGTTAAGTCTAAGAGGTAGTTGGTAATGAGCCTGAGCCATAGTCCAAACAGTTTGTAATTAATATAAGCCTCTGAATAATTATTTTATAAGTGGCAGTTGTTGTCTTCTCTTTGGCAAAAGTGAATGAGGCATTATCTGTGCTTTTAGAAACTTGCAATTTAGATATGACTATTTTCGTGTATATACATATATATTATATATACATACAAAAATATATAATGTGCACGTGTGTGTGCATATGTGCTTATGTGTTTGGTGTGTGGAGGTCAGAGGACAACTTTTGGAATTCAGATCTCTTCTTCATTCATGTGTTTTCTAGAGATTGAACTCATGTCATAAGGCTTGGTAACAATCACCTTTACCCATCGAGTCATCTCTCTGGCTCTCAACAGGGAAGGCTATTTAAGACCTATAACTGCTCTGTGTAGACTAAGATACATGTACAAAGAGAGACATGGCACAATTTCTTGGTAGACTGCATGCAAAGTTTCAAAGCAAGAAAACACTTAAGGATATGATCAAACTTTTGATCCAATCAGTTCAGGAATAAAAGTGCTACTTACTGAGAAGAGCATACTCCTTCAAGTCCTGAGTAGGGTCTGTGTGAAATCCAGAAATGGAATGCCCCTGCCATACAGTCTTGAATCCATGCAGAAGGGTGAATTAATACCTTTTAAATGTGCACTAGAGTGTTATATGAGCTAGTACTGGTCCGGTGTGAACCTGGTGAAAGGGTGTTCATGAATAAGAGTTAACTGGTTGGATAAGTACATGACTTCTAGAGAACACAGCCTGCTGGAGGGCTTGACTGCCTCCCCACAATAGAGGAAGTCCTATGTGAGAATCAGTGCTAAGGTGACTGAAAGTCTTTGTCAGGCAATTTCATGACGTGCTTTGTTTAGATATCTACCTTGTTGTTTTAACATATGGCTCCAAATTCTTTGACCTTTTTCAAATGAGGTGTGACAGTCATTGTTCCCACCTGTGTGTGTGTGTGGTTACTAACATTTTGGTTAATAAATAATAAGAAAATATGTCTCTTCCAAGGGTAAGCATACAGAACAATTGAGAATAAATCCATTAATCTACTATGTTCATTTGAATACTCACTTCTGTAAACAGAAACAGTATTTTAGACATACTTAAGTCATGTAGCTATCCTGACACTACCAGATGGTGAGGAAGCCAACACAAAATGCAAAAGCAACACATAAGCAGGCTCTCTAGTGGACAGTTTCACCTAAACCCAGCTTTTAAGTCATTTTGGATCATGTACCAGATAACAAAAATGCCTTCAGATAATACCAGTTCTCAGCTCTCATGAGTCTCAAGTCAGCTATCCAGATACTAAAGGAATACAAAAGATCCTTCTAGAATCTATAAACACATCAAAAAGTTGGGTTTTTTATATATTGTCAAATATTTTGGAGGTGTTTTGTTTGCAGCTCTGGATAACTGGAAAAGTCAATCTGGCTTCTGGATGGAGAATGGCTTGGGGCCACAAAAGTTGAACTAGAGATCTGTTGCTGTATAAAGCATGGCCTGGGTTAAGGCTGTGGAAGAGGAGACAGGAAAGTATATGCATTTGAGAGGTAGGTAGGAAGCTAAGCTCAAAGAACTTAGTGATCTCTTGGGAATGGGGAGTAAGGAAGAGAAAGAAGTTTAAGATGATGTTTAGGTTTTAGTTTGAATGTCTGCTTTATACAGTGTCCCTTCAAAATGAGGAGGGACAAGAAGGAATGGCAGTGGAGAGAAGTCAGCTTTAAGTTCTACTTTGTACCTCAAAGGATCCTGCAGTAGTCATGAGTTGATGGTGGCTTGGAGTTGGGTATTTACAAAAGGGAGAGAGAAGAGAAAATGATTCAGATTCAAGACCAATTGAAGAGTATCTTTAACAAATGGTGTTGGCATAACTGGATGGTAGTGTGTAGAAAAATGCAAATAGATCCAACCCTGCATAAAACTCAAATCCAAGTGGATCAAAGACCTCAACATAAACCCAGACACACTGAAATTGATAGAAAAGAAAGTGGAAAAGTGCCTCCAATGCATTGGCACAGATGACCACTTCCTAAATATAATACCAGTAGCACAGATACTAAGAACAACAATTAATAAGTGGGATCTCCTGAAACTGAGAAGCTTCTGTAAAGTCAAGGACACAGTCAATAAGACAAAACAACAGCCTACAGAATGACAAAAGATTTTGAGCAACCCTACAAGTGCCAGAGGACTGATCTCTAAAATATATAAAGAACTCAAGAAACTAGAGCCCCAAACCCTAAATAACCCAATTTAAAAATGGGGTTCAGAACTAAAAAGGGAATTCTCAGTGGAAGAATTACAGACAGCTGAAAGGCACTTGAAAAAATGCTCAACATCTTTAGCCATCAGAGAAATGGAAATCAAAACAACTTTGAGATACCACCTTACACCTGTCAGAATGGCTAAGATTAAAGACACAGATGATAGCCTATGTTGGAGAGGATGCAGAGCACAGGAAACACTCCATTGTTGGTGGGAGTGTAAACCTGTTCAGCCACTCTGAAATGCAGTATGGTAGTTCTCAGAAAACTGGGAATCAATCTCCCCAAGGATATAGCAATACTACTATTGGGACACACCCCAAAAGCATTAGCTCAACTAGGTTCATAGCAGCATTATTTGTAATACCAAGAACCTGGAAATAACCTAGATGCCCCTCAACTGAAGAATGTATTAACAAACTAAGGTACATCTACACAATGGAGTACTGAAAAAAAATGATATCCTAACATTCGCAGGCAAATGGATGAATATTTGGATTTGGAGACTATCCTCCTGAAAGAGGTCTCACAAACCCAAAAGGAGAAGGAAGAGATGTACTCACTCATTACTGGACTTTAAACAAAAACTACAGAGCACCCAAACTGCAAACCACAACCACTTAACAGCTTGGGATCTGAAAGAACTTAAAAGAGACTTCCAGGGAGTTCCCTAGGAAGTGAAAATAGAGAAGATCTCCTTGGCTAATTGGGAGCATAAGAGGTTGCAACCAAGAAGAGGTAGAAACAAATCATGAGAGAAGGAGATGATTGAGTGAGAGAAACAAGGAGGGAGAGGGAAAAAAAGAGATGAAAACCTGATAGAGGAAGCCAATATGGGGCTGGAAAAAGACTGGGTGCTAGGGAAACCTCCAAGAACTCACAAGATGTCCCTGCCTAGGTCTCCTACCAATAGTGAAGGAGTTGCCTAATCAGAACTTTCCTATAATCAAAAGAATAACCACCCTAAGTGTCATCACGGAACTTGCATCCAACAATGAATAGAAGTAGAGGCAGGGATACATAGCTAAGCACTGGGCTGAGTCCCTGGTCCAGCTGATAGCAGGAGGAGACCCTATATGAGCAAGGGGATAGGATAGGGACTATGAGGAAAATTCTCACAGTGATGGCTGGCTGGAGCTCTGGGGAGCTTACTGAATCAAGAACAGCCACCTGAGAATCATCTGAAAAAGAAACTAAGCCCTCTAAGGATAGGCAACTGTCTACCACTGGCATGAGCAAAATGTGGAACCTCAAGGGGAGGGTTCAGCCTGTGCTTCTGTGCATGAACTGGCACCTTGGAGCTCATTTCCTCCAGAGGAACACATAACCCAGTCTGGATATTAGGATGAGGAAATCGTATTTGCCTGAAGTGGATGCTAAATTAATCCACCTTGGGACTTCTTTACCTTTCTGGGGAGGGGATGGGAGATGGGGAGGAGGGAGGCTGAGGACTGGGAGGGGTTTAGGGGGGTAAGGGAATAGAAACAAGGGGATACATGGATAATTTTTATTCTATTAAAAAAAAGCAGTGAGTCATGAGGTCTTCCAAATTACTTGGATTCTTAGGACACAGAAAATAAACTTAGAAAAACTATCATAAACTAGATGTGATAGCTAATCTTGACTGATAACTTGGCTAGGCTGAGAGATGCCTAGAAGATGAGTTAAAAGGAGACTTTTGAATACGTCTGTGAAGGGGATGCAAAACTTACCTTGAATGTGCATGGCATTGTCCCACAGGATCTGAACCTAGATGGAATAAAGGGGAGGAAAAGAGAAAGCGAGTACAGGCCACTATGATAACAGCCATTGCTTCACTGTAGCATCCCTGCCATGATCTGCTCAACCCTCTGAAACCATGAGCCAAATGGTTTTCCCAATCAGATGATAGCAAAGAGTAGATGAGGTATAGGTACCACCCGGAGTAATGCAGTGCATGGAGGCTAAGATAGTACTTTGCAAAGAGTGGTAGCTTGGATTTGCAACAGACCTCTGTGATCTCTCAGTAGAAGATGCCATCGAAATGACTTCTCTCTGGCAAGATATTTTTATTGGCCTGACCAAAAGAGCTACCCATTCCAACTTAGAGGAAACTTAAGGTTCTATTGAAGCAAAAAAAAATTCCTCCACTTCTTTTTTCTTCTTTATTTTTTCTGATTTACTCTTAAAATACAGAAAAGGGTTATTATGATTGTGGCTGTATTTGTGAGATGGAAAATATCTCAAGTGAACCCAGATTCTTCTAGTTCTCAGCTCTGCTCCAGTCTTCTCTTCCATTTGGAACAAAGCAGTTGTTAGACTTCAAATCTGCAAATTTGCCTAAGGACTTTTTATTATGATCAGTCCAAACACAACAGGGAGAAAGCTCTTAACATTGCATAATTATTTGCGGTAATTGGGAAGGCTGGGGAGTATGAAAATCACGTGCAGTGTTTTTTGTAGCATGACTGCTTTATTTGAAACTCATCTCGAGAGCAAAAGGTCATAGTGTTGCCTGTGCACTGATATGAAAACAACAGCTTTCTGATGAATAGGTACATCAGCAGGTCCCAAAGAGATGCAATTCAGGAGAAATAGAAAAAAAATGTAGTTATTTGTTTGTGCATTTGCTGCCACTATAGCTCAAATAAATGAACCATGATATTCTTTTTTTGTGCTATGATTTTTTTTTGTTCTGCTTGTTTCTGATGCCAAGGAATTAGGTATTGTCAAGTGATGTTGGAGAGGCTATGCAGGCATAATTCTGGAAGTTAGGCTTCTAGGTTTTAGACCAGAATCAGTAGAAACTGTCTGTGGAGGAAGAGGTCCTGGGTAAATGCCAATAGTTTTGATGGATGCAAAAGTCCCTATTTCTTGCAGCAAAGGGAAGCCTGTGTTTTCACTAAAAAGATCAAAGAACTTGCTGTGGTAGTGCTGCTGCATGTCAGTGAGCCAGTGAATATGGTGGCGCCAATGTGATAATTCTCATAGCTTCTTTGTCTCTTATCACTTATACTGACTGTAACTCCCTTTCTTCTTTAGTGATGGAACAAATACTAGCATGTCAGTATCTGAACAAGTAGGAGTTTTCAAGCCTGGCCATAGACAAGGTAAAAAGTGTAACATTGTCGTCATTTAGAGAAATAAGATAGCAGCAGCAATCTCACCTACCTTGTCTCAGAGTTGTTGGGAAGAAACACATAAAACAATATAAAGCAAAGAGCTTCATGAGACTATAATATGAATATGTTAATATATTTGAGAAATGTTTGTCTTATACATAATACATATAAGACTATCCAGTGACACATTATTATTATTTGGTTATTTGTACTTGAATTATGCATATATACTTGTATGGAGAATAGCTGGGATGAAATTGTTTAGCTGTGATTTGAGAGCTAATTGCCATCTAGTATGTATTGGTAAGCCCCAGGAGAGGTAAAAGCAGCTCCATCCTCAGATGGAGTATGGGCCTTGAATAGCCAACAGATAAGTGGCTGCCAGTTGGTTGTTTGCAAATAGTAAAAGGTCATTCTCCATCTTCCACTCTACTTGCCTTGTACTTGTTGGTAAAGCTGTACTTTCCTCCTGGGAAGTAGAAGCTACTACATTCAGAGTGTACATGTCAAACTATAGGCATTTGATGCTTAGAGAGAGTAAGACGTGATCTGAATCAAAAGAGTTGAGTATCTCTTTTACTCAACCTGGTTGAGGGTGGTTATAGCTAATGACTACTTTGTCTAATAGGTACCACATGTATGACACATACTTAAAGGCATGAGAATACAGAAAACTATATTTACTCCTACATAACACAAGCACATAATCAGATCACATCTTTTAGTTTGAGTAGCACTTTGAAATCTCACAAATTCTTTTAGCCATCATCTTTACTTTGTATGCAAAACCACCTCAAATTTACAAAATACTTTAGAACCTGTATGCATTTTGGGGTCCATTCAAGCACAACACCTTCTTATTTTGATTTTAAAAATCTTTATACTCCTATACAAGGGGTACTGTGACTTTCTCTGTTCAATTGACAAAAATATTTTACAGAGATAAAGTTGCTTGCCTTTGGTTGGTACTAGAAAGACAAGGAACTGGACTTGGATCCAGAAGATATGGCAGTAGCAAGGGTGCCAGGGAGTTAGTGTGGAGTCTGACCAACATCAGCTGTCTTTCTACAGGTGATAGAAAAGCAGATTCAGTGTTTCAAATGAACACATTATTTTCTTATCGAACAGGAGAAATGATTGCTTTTGTTTTGTTTCATGCTTTTGGCATTTGGACTAATATTTGGAGTTAAATGAGTATCGATATTGCTATTCCAAGAGATTAAGTTATCTATTTTTTTACAGCATAACTGTCATGTGGTGATAAGTTCAGTCATTTCTTTTCTGCTTCCTTTCTCCATGCCTGCTTCCATGCCCAGTCCTATCATTTGTTAGAATGGATTGAATCATGATGGCATTAAAGAAAAACTGAGGACAGGTTCACACAGTTGCTTATACTGGTCTGCAAGGCATTTGAGACTGTCCACAAATACAAGAAGGAAAGAAACCAAATGGAGGGCTTCCTTTGAATCAGTAATTTATATGTATTTAAATGTTTTCTGTGCAAGTAAAGACAGAAATGCTGGCTGAACCAATAATGAAAGTATTCTTAGTAATGGCATGTGGCCAATGAAGACTTCTCTTCACCATCCAAATTTCAACTTATGTTATGCCCTCAGAAGCCTCTGCCTCCTATGAAACAGCTACGAAATAAAATGAATACACTGGGGTAGTCAGGACACTCATGGGTTCAATGTCAGAACAGCTCTTCATATTGAACTGTAAGTCAATAGATGTACTGTAAAAGCAATGTAATGATAGTCACAGAGTATACAGCCTATGAAATGAGGGAGGGGTCATCACAGGAGTAGCTGGGAAAGTAGCTGTGATTTTTCTTTTAGTATTTTATAATATAGGTGGTAGTTTTTGTTTTCATTGCAAAAAAAAAGAAGAAGAAGAAGAAGCCTTGCCAGGGATTTTCTTGACATCATTACTCACATAACCCAATATTTAGACTGCTCCCCCTGAAGAAATAGCATACAGGAAATTTGTAAAAATGTCAACATAGGATATTGTACTGGCAGAGCAATTGTTCTCAATGGTGAATAGTTCTTCATTGTCCTAAAAGGGGAAGGAATTGTCTAGCCAAGTCTGAGAGTGCTATAGGAGGCTTTCCAACTAGCATTTAGGAATTGACTTAGAAACTGCTGAAAGGTTTGAGATGTCATTAGAAACTGTCTCACAACTCAAATGTTGAAAGAAATATGTGACATTTTGAAGAAATATGCAGGAAAAAAATGTTTCTTGTCTCAAATGAAATTACTTTTTAAACAAACCAGATGTTTCTACCAACTTCAGCATCCCCAAACCAGTCTTTCAGAGAGATTATGTTCATGGTCCCTGATTCACCAGTGGCTGGCAACATGCCATGCTAAAAAATATTGACAAATTAAGGTTGTTTTCTCTGCACCTGATCTTCTCCAGAGAACCAGGGAGGTCATGAACTCCTCATTATCAAATTGATTTACTTCATAGCCCGCCAAGAATCCCATCCACCAAGAGCCAGAAAGTTCTATGGAGGAAAACAATATGGCAGAAAAATAAAGATCCATTAGGTATTATAACCTCTGGCAAGGAAAGCAAAAGGCATGTAGGGTCAGAATGCTCTCTTAGCATCTCACAACCATTTCTTGATGCAGATGGATCCTATTCATGGAGTGAATTGCAACAAGTACAGGTAACTTCTATGGGCACTGCTTTGAAGCAGCACTTATTACAATACTTCACCAACTCACAAATCATCTGGACATTGTCTTGTGCTCAGGCTGCAGGGCAGTCAAGTGTTTTTCCCTGAGGAATGTTAGTAGTGGGGTAGAGGAGTAGAATGACTAAAGAACTGTTTGGAGCACTCAAATGCACAAACAAAACAAAGGGAGTTTACTGTGCTTTAATTCTGGTACAAGCAGCCCTGCAGAAGAAATCAACCACTTCAGGTCATGTGGGGATGTGAATTTTATTTATGAATGAAAATCTTGCAGATATGTTTAATATAGACTATTTTTTCCATACCAAATCCTTCATTGTTTATCTCAGATGGATTTTGCTCAAGTCTTTTATTTCACAGATCCAAGTTGTTCCTGGGCTACATTTGAGACTGGCTATTGGAGTGTTGTGAGTATTCTTTGAGAAAGCTATCTGAAGAGGAGAAACTGGGAAGGTTGTAAGTAAAAGATGTAAAGAGAAAGGTGGTAGAAAGGTTCAAAAGCCACAAGAGGATCTAATAGTGCCACAAATAGTGCTCCCTGAATAGTTCTAGGTGAGATTTCCAGTGGAATCTAAGAGCAAATGATAGACTTCACTAAATGGTCCAATTCATTGTTTGTATTATTTGAAAACAAGATTATGAAAGATTTTTGCTCCTTTGCTTGTTGGTTAGAGTGTTCCCAGGCATTTTCCAGGAAGTATATACTCCATGGATGGAACATGATATTCAGTTATAACATCAGTCACACTCATTTGGTCTTTCTTGGGTCTCTTTCACATTTGCTCTTGCATGAGGCATAGTTTGCTCATCCCTTGTTCAAACTTTTCCTACCCTTGTTTCTTCAGCCTCCAAGTCCAATGTTCAAAATGTCCCACTTTGTTTGGCCCAGTCCTGTTAGGTTGCTACAATACCTTCAGGCTCCAAATAACAATTCTTCTCCAAGGCCTTTGTGACACTCCAATGCAAAATGTTTGCCCCTTAATGGTAGTGTTAAATTACTGTGATGTGTTCTTTGCATGAAGTGAATTGATCCATGGAACATATTTCTTCCTTAGCAATGTGATTCAATACAGCCAGCTTATGTTGTGATGATTGCTTCTGGGGCAATAAATATGCTAGAATGTTTTAACAGGAGGAGCAGGGAGGACAGCTTGAAATATACACTTAAAGGTAGCGACAATGACGACCAACTGGCAGTTGGTTTGCCAGGGCCCATTTATCTCCCAGAGGCCACATGGCAAAGGGGCTTGCCCTCTCTTCTCAGAGACATACAACCCAGAGGATAGGAGTAGAATTTTATGCTAGCAATTAACTTACTGCTGGAGAAAATAGTTTCAAGGAGCATTGTGGTCAAAAGTAGTTATTTCCTGTTTCACTGTGAGCAACTCCTTGGAGGCCAGTTGAATTTTGACCACTTTAAATGAAAGGCAAGTAGCAACTGGTTGCTATTGATTTCCCTTCTAGTATTTAGGGAGATCTGATGGCGAATGCAAATATTTTGTGTCTGGTCATTGCATGCCCAGGGAATTTTCAGGATAAAGTTTGTTTCCTAGCCCAGAGAAGAACTTTTTGATTCCTTGCTGCCTGTTCATCATGAAATTTTGAAAAGACAAGCCAGATGCTAGGTGTTGGGATGGAAGAAGAAACTCGATTGTTAAATTGCATTCAGAGCCTGTCGCATGTTCCCTTGACTCTTCTCAGTGGTGACAAATCTCTGTCCTCTGAGAATAGGCTATATTTGAGCAAGCAGCTAGAAGTCATTAGAGCCTACACTAGTGAATAAGGTGGGTGATCATGCTCGGCAATGAATGTTTTGGATTTAGAAATGAGCTATGTCTCTCTGCTAAGGACACAAATTTGCCTGAGCACATTAGAGGTGAACTTCGGAGGCAGCCCTGATGAAGGGAGAAGCAGAAATTGTGGAACAGTTTTTATATCCTTGGAATCAGGGTTGTCTTGTCATGGGTGTAAATGATAGTGATATCTATCATTCACTCAGATATACTTTTTGCAATGTACTGCATGAAAATGACCTGTAACTCCTTGAGCTCCTTATGGTATTTGTTTGATTCTGAAAACCCAGCTTATAGGGTGGCATGGGGAAATAGAAAGAGTCCAACATATCTAGGTCTGTAGTAGTTGTTATATTTTATCCAAGCTGCTCAGTGTACTGCCTTTGATTGAATTTTCTTCATCTGTGAAGTAGGGTAACAATAGTAATCTCCTTATAAATATTTTTATTACCATTGAAGAGTACCATGTACAATAAAAAGTAGTACAACAAACACATAGAGAGGTGTTTTCCATCTGACACTAACACTTTTGTTTGAGAGAAAATGGCTTCTAGGTGCAGCATGTTCAGCCACTCAGGTTACCTCTCTCCTATCATTTTTTAACTTAAAAAAAAAAAAACTGGTTTACAAAGCAGTGGCTTTCCAGATGCTTTTTACTAGATTCTTCATTTTGGTTAAATCTTTCTCTCTACCTCTTTGTCTTCCCTTTTCCATATCACTCCCAATTTGTTTAAACCTCCCCACCCCTCGTGTTATGCCTTTGTTCTTTCATACCACTTATGTTGTACTAAGACACCCTCCTGGTAAGCACTCTACCCATGTGCTTCTGTCTAGTTTCTTGGATTTTATAGGTGTTTTGAGTTAAGCACACACACACACACACACACACACACACACACACACACACACACTCCTACAGATTCAAATATAGTGTTCTCACATGAGAAAGAACATGTGGCATTTATCTCAATAAGCCATATATCTATAAAGTCATGGAGACATTGAAAACTTCCAAGACAATGTAGGCTATTTCCATTCCTCTTGGTTGTCTACAAGAATTAGGACATCAGGCATTATTGCTGAAGACACCATACATCCTAGTAGCCAGATACAGAGAAATCAAGCTAGAACTGAGCTGAATGCCTTTTTCCTGTTAGTTAGCTTTTGTAATGCAGGTTGCTAGGGGAAATAAGGCATCAATGATTTTGCCCAACTATGAACTCTGTGAAGTATAATGCCAGCCTACAAGGCAATATATGCATACTGGTACAAAGGTAGTATGACTGGTATGGGGATAACCAGCTGATTTCAATTCAGATTTGAGGCTCAATTCACAAGGGGCAACCCATGCTAGTACTCACTTAACAACCCATGGCTGGGAAGGCTATATATCCTAATGGGGATCTCTAACTCTCATTTAGTTAAATTAGTATGACACCAGACTAAATTATAAATATTCATACTTATACATATTGAAAAATGTTGATCTCATCCTTCATCAAATAATCTCTTTGCGGTGAATGGTGATGAATACAGAGACTTTTAAGAGTTAGTGACAGTTAAGTGATCAATCCTAAGCAGAAAATTTATACAATAAAGCTTATAAATACTGCAGAAGGGAGAGCAGAGAGAATGTAAGAAAGGTGGAAGATAGGAAGAAAAGCCATAAAAGATTGTCCTTGGAGCAGGACACAACCATTGAAAACATGATCTCACAACAGTTGAGATTGTCTGCATTGGCTCTGAATAGAGATTGGGTTTGCCAGCAGTAAATCATGGATTTGGGAGGGCTTATGGAGACCTACCCGTTCCTTATGAATTATTGGCTGCTGAAGGAAGAATACTTGGGTAGGGACAACCTTCAGTTGCATTCCCAGTGGTGAGCTCTTCGGGATGCAGTAGATAGTTCCAATCCTGTAGACACAAAGACAATTGTAGTTAAAATAGTGGGACACAAACCTAAATAATATGAATTTGGGGAAGGGACTTGTAGGGAGGAGCGAGCTATGGCAGGGATGTAAGGGAAATAAGTGAACATGGGATGAGAATATTCATAATGATCTATATGTCAAATTGTCAAAAAAGAAATTTATGAAACACAAAATATAATTCCATATCTAATACATCATAGAAACTTAATCAAATGAAGCTACCATCATTATCATGATGAGTGCAATTACCTAGTGGCTGAGCAAGAAAGAAAGGTATATTTTTAAACATTGCTTGAAAAGATGAGATTACTAAAGGCTTGAAAGTTGGAAGTGTGTGTAGGGGGACATGGGGGAGAAACAAGAAAGGTCACTGCCATATAATGAGACTAAGGATATTGTGAAGACAGAATAAAGGTGATTTGGTCTCTTTTGGTTTTATCTGTGGTTTTGGTCTTTCAATTTTTAGCAGATTATGATTGATTTTGTTAGGAAAACTAGTAATGAGAAATTGATTTGGAGTTTATTAATGTAAATGATCAGGGGTCTCAAAGCCATATTGGTGCTCTCCTCAATTAGGCAGGAAATACATAAAACAATTAACAACTAATTGTCCTGTGTGTGTGAACATTGTGATAAATTAAAAAATCACAGATGGGCCAGAAAACAGCACACAAAAACAAACAAGCTAAAAAAAAATCTTAGCTTCAACAAAATGCAAGATTATCAGAATAGTTTTCTGTTCTCTCCAAGGTACTCCATCCCCATCCACTCTGTGCCATTAGGTCACTTCTGTCTTTGAACCTCTCCTTTATGCTGATGAGTTTTACGGTAATGAGGATATTTAAAGGTAGGCTCTGGGGTTTTAAATATGTATTATGAATACATTTCATATGCATGCAGTGACTCAGTTGATCCACAAGCTTAGCCAAAAGCTCACGTGGAATGACTTTGAAAGCGCACTTCCGGTAATTAGGGGATGTGGTTGAGATGAGCAGCTGCAAATTACTGTATGCCATTCCTCAGAGGGAGTGGAAAATTTCAAAATATCAATTGAAAGGCAAATGATGGGGGAAATGCTTGTTTCATGGTATTCTGCCTCCTTAGTCTCCTACCCTGAAGCAAAGCTCACTAGCAGGATCATAAATAAGAAAATGCAGAAATCATGCTAATGAAATAGAGGCATGCATGTTGAATAATACCTGCATCTGAAATAAACTGCAACCTTGGAGATGACTACATGTGCTACATATAGGCTACCCAGTATGTGCACTAGTTCCCATGGAATCTGCATCTCCTAAACTTTTAATTATGGTCCCCCAAATTAAACCTTTCATTAATAATTATTTTAAGTGTACAGTTAAGTAGTGTCAAATATATTGACACAAAGGTGTAAAAGATCTTCACAACTCTTTCCATCTTGAAAAACCAAAGCTCAAGATCTATTAAGCATCAACTCTTGTCCCCCCTCAGCCCAGCTCCTGATAGCTACCATTCTACTTCCTGTCTCTGTAAATTTGACTGTTCTAAGTAGAGTATGTAAGTGGAATAGTGAATTATTATGTCTTTTGTGATTAGTTTACTTCATTTAACACAATGACATCAAGATTCAACCATGTTGTAATACGTGACATTATTTCTTAGAGAATAATTTTCTATGGCTGACTAATATTCAATTATGTGGATATATCACATTTTGTTTATTCATTCATTCATTAGTGGACATTAGATGCATATTCTGATTTTCAGACAATTTTTCCTTCACTGATTCTACTTTACATTCCTACACAGTAGAATATGAAAAAAAAAGAGAGAAGATATTGAACAATGTTGGGTGAAGTGCATTGCAAAGATTGGCAAAATGAAAGAAAAGAAAGAAAAACATTCTTTATCTTGATCCCTGTATAATAATGGAAACCTAACAGACAAAATATAAGTCAAAAATATTGTAGGCCCAGAGTTTTTTCCTGATTCATTTATCACAGACACCAAAGCCCTTCTTTTCTATTAACACAGCTTCTAGCAAACAATGAACAGACTTTCTACATAAGTAGAGTCATAGTTGATCAATATTTTGATAAACATAAATAACATGTGTTGTAAAATATAACATAGTAGCTATAAGAGGCTCATTACATAGCGGTCAAATATTAGTTAGCATACAATTAATTATTCCATGAAGTACATACTGATTGTATGCCTCCTATATGCAAGGCCCTAAAGAACAAACAGTAATGTTAGCAAGGTAGAGGAAGGTATATAGCCATGAATCAGCATCATCACCATATTTTGTTCCCATCAGAGACAAATTTTTAGGCAAAAAAAACAAACTTGTAGCTATTACTATCAGTTGAGTAGGGTTGTGAAAGTGAATGTATTATAGATAATTAATACAAAGCACAGAAATTGCTTCTGATTGGCAAATATGACACCAAGTTAGGAAGTCTGAAAGTAGAGAATTTTGTAAGTTGTTTTCTGGTATATCTGGGAGTGTTTGGTTTTGCTGGAATGATGACAAACAAGTTTGAGGCTGTTTACAAAGAGGAAGGATCATTAAATGTTAAGTGCACATAATGTAACCAGTTGCTGGGTTGTGTTTTTGTGGTCAAACTGTTATCATGGTCTTTAGGATGGAAAGTCACCATAGGAGGCCACTGTCAAGTATTTCTTATATGCATTTCCTTGCATAAATTAAGTCATTCTATTCACCACAGATAAAGTGTCAAGGGGGGTGCTATTTTCATTTTCAAAAGGAGAAAGCTGAAGCATAGGTAGGTTACATAACTCATGTGAAGACACACAAATGGTAAATAGAGTCAGGACTTGAATCCCCTCCTCTGAATCCACCTGCAGTATTCCCTGGACAAGGTCATTTACAGACCCCAAAAGTGGGAAAAGAAGGATGCTATCTTTTGTAGAAAGGATGGATAAAATACTTGGGGGGACCATTTGCTTTTTTCATTAAAATCATCTTCAATCTATTACATAATATTTATTAAGCACCTTAGTTCCATGCATTGTATATGCCTTTGGGATACCAAAAAAGAAATAATAGATTTGTTTTTCCTTAGTAAAAAAGGGAACATTTTGTGATTTCTGGTTTTATTTTTTATTTAAGTTTGGTCATGCACTTTTTTTCTTATTTTAAGATAATTTGACTTTATTTTTCTTCAATTGCTCTTGCCTTTAAAAGGAAAAATGAAAACAATTGCAGAACAAAATGCTTCTTTGCATAAAGAATCTGCACTGTCATTTCTGAGAAGTCCCAACAAGAGATTAAAGAAATTTTTTATGGGCCAGAGGGGGTGGTTCTCATCTCAGGCATTTAAGGAAGGTTCAGTTAAGTGCTTTTGATTTCACATTTGATTGGTGGAAGGCAAATAGTTGACACTAAGTACATTCTGTTAAGTTCAGTTTCGTACTCACTATGACTTGAATATGGTTTGTCCTCACAAACGCTCATACTGGGCCGAATTTCTCCTCATGAAATTTTGCAAGAGCTAGGTCTTTGAAGTTGTAAGTTGTTAATAGTGTACAACCTTCCTGAATGGAGTAATGTTTTACCAAGTGTTTGAATCAATTTCCTAATACTGTATTTGGTGTCTCGGAACAAGTTAGGTCACTGGAGGCTGAATTACCTACTGGAAGACGGAGTGCCTATCAAATAAGCTTGACATCTCCCCTCTACATCTCATAGACAACCTTCTTTTGTAGGTGCCTGCTTCCGTTTTCAATTTCTCCACTATAACAAGATGCAGTAGATGTTCTCATCAAAAAGCCAACCAGATGCAGCTGCCCAAATAAACCTCTTTGTAAAATTTAAATTTCTCAACTTCAGTTATTTTTATTAGAGCAACAGGAAATGGAATAAGATTGGGTCCTAAAGCCCGGGAGAGAGGCAGTGGGACGTCTACTGTTTTTCCTTTCCATATTCTTTGGACTAAGTGCTGTGAATTCTAACAGGTTCTGAAAAGGAATTAAGTCAATTGTTCTTTTTTATTTCTCACATACAGGACATTTTCAAAGCATTTTGTGTAACCATCTCTTAGAGAGGAAAAAAAATAGAAAAAGTAAAAAGGTTCCACCTTGGAAACAATCACAGGCACAGTGATAATCACAATCACAAAACAAGTGATTCACTGACTCTCCCTTAGCATCCATCACTGCCAGCTTTACTATGCGGCAAACCCATAATAGATAAATGGATAGATAAGAATCTAAGAAAGCCAGGGAGACATCTGGCCTTGCACCTGGTACAGGGGTGAGTGAAATGGAAATCCTTATCATCAGCTTCCTGTTATGAGATGTTCACTATGCCTTGAGAAGGGCATAAGATTTTATGCTTAATCTTAAACTGAACCAAATGTGGTCGATATTAGCAATAATATTTTCATTTATAGATTAGGAACCCAGGACTCTAAGAGATAAAACAATTTTCTCAAAGTTACAGAGCTAGGATGGTATGGGTCATGGGAAGCAAACCCACGTCCATTGGCCCTGCTAGATTTTGTGATGTTTTAAATGAGAATGGCCTCCATAAGCTTATATATTTAAATCACCTTGGAGTGGCACTATTTGAGAAAGATTAGAATATGTAGCCTTCTCAGAGAAGCTGTGGCCTGTTACAGGAAGTATGTTGCTGAAGGTGGGCTTTGAGGTTTTCAAATGCCCACATCAGGCCTAGTATTTATCTTTTCCTCCTGACTGTGGATCTGATGTACAACTCTGAGATCCTTCTCCTGCAAGATGTCTGCTGTGTGCTATCATGTTACCTACCATGATGATAATGAACTAAACATCTGAATCTGTAAGGCAGTTCCCAATTAAATATCTTCCTTTCTAGGAGTTGCTGTGGTCCTGATGTCTCCTTATAGCCATAAAACAGTATCTAAGATCATCGTAATAGAATTTTTTTCTCTGACAGATTCTCATCTTCAAATTGTATACTAACATCTGCTCAGTAAAGATAAGGAAAGGTTTGGTTTTGTAAGCATGATTAGAGCAGAAGTTCTGGAGACCTTTGGGGAGTTGATTTAAAAAGTCTAGAACAAATTAAAAAATGATTACTAATCTCCAGCCATTGAGACATTGGTCGATTTGTAGAAGGCAGGAATCTGAGCTCAATTATATCAGATAAAGATGCTGCACAATAATAGTTTAGAGAAAAGACACAAGATCTGGAGAAATCTTCATGGATACAATCTGGAAGCCATTTTCAACTGAAATCATTGACTCCCTTTATTAGATTAATGAGGAAACTGAGGCTGAGGCATTGCCAACAACATTAGCAAGGTGACACCCTGGTAGATCACATGTTTTATCTAATGTTTTTCCTCTGTCTGCTCACCCATACTGCCAGAATCTATTCTTGAGGCATGTCTTTGTTTCTTGAGCACTACTGCTAGAGACAAGAATTGTTAGTGGCAGATTTGGAACTTGAGAGTATGGGTAAAGAGTTCTTTACTTTATTAGGATTGAGGGCCAAGAAAGGTGTGGACTGTCAGTCTGAGCAAGGCTTTGAGTGTTGATTACACTATTTTGCTACATTAACATGGCATTAAAAATTTGCTTCAGTTGAACCTCTTATGGTGTAGTGTTACCTATCATAAAGCAGCCATTTGATCTAGTTCCTGAAATTCAGTCTGCAGTCCAAACAGAAGTGCATAATGGCCACCACTGCTAAGCTCTAGAATCAAGGATCATTTGGACATTATTATCATCATCATTTTTCTTTGATGTATATGATGAATCCATACAAACAATCAAATGTACTTTTTATTGCTATCCCCAATCCCATGTGAACATTTTACAGAGGTACTTTTATTCCCCATATCAGATGTCATAATATTTCCAGAGAAAGTTCAATACAGCTGTTCAAACAGAACCTGAAAAAATTGGCTCACTGAGTTTTCTACTGGCCTTAATTGCCTTCTGTTACACATGTATTTCCCTTGTCTCTCCCACTCAATACTAGGAAAGAACCTCTTAACGTAAAGAAATGGAGGAGCAGGTCTGGAGATATGGAGGGGGTGGGAGTGGAGATATTTTCACTTCACTTCTTTTCAGGCTCTGGATGGTAGGACCAGTGCTAATTGGCCCAGCTGATTTGATACTTAAAATATCAAATAGCTGATGGAGCAGGTGGCGGGGCATAAGATGCCTCAGAGAGGTGGGAATGTGGCCGCTAGGGGAGTGGGTAGAGTCTAGTATAGCCTGAGTTTTCTAGAGGTTACTAATAAGGAGGCATATGGATGTGCTCTTCCACCCCCTGCTGTGATTTGATACTCACACATCTACCTAAATTCCAATAACATAGTTCCACCAAAATGACTGATATGACCTATTGTGTCTATGAAATCACATGTCATTACAAAAATTTAAGAAGCATTAAGATCATAGGTCTTAATTCTGGTCATACATTAAGATAACCTAGGATTTGGGATAAACGCTGATACCAAATGCCAATCTATTTCACATAAAGCAGAATCTCCCCAACTGATTCTTGTATATTTATCCTAATAAGCATTTCTGTAGTGGTTGCTTATGTATGTGTCAGTGCTTGTTTTAAGCACTTTTCAAGTACTGAGGGTTTTTTTTTTTTAATTTTCATTAAAGTGCTGTGTAGACTATATTGTTCATGTTATAGGTGAGCATACTACTGATGGACAAGCTTCTGGGCTAAGAGCAATAGGCATTATAACTACAATGTCTGAGCACTCTCCTCCCATAGCATGGATCAGCTAGTCCCCAAGGTCTGGTTAATTGCATTCATTTAGCTTCTATGAGGATGCAAATCATAAATCTAAGAGTTCAAAGTTAGAAGAACACCAAGACCTCAAAGCTGCTGTGTTTTTGTCAATTGCCTAGTATGTCTTGGATTCCAGCAGATTGGGTTGTTCTACTTGGGTCTACCTTACTCTTCCCTTTCCTTCATTAATTCTGTAAATGTCAGTGGTGTCTAGGACTTTACCCTCTATCATAATCTCCTGAATTTCAAAGCTATATAGGCAACTGCTCATTTGACAGTTTCCTCTGGATGTCTTGTGGGCTCTCTAGCACCGCATATCTATCACTTTAAAAACTATTTCTTTTCTATTTTGTATCACAGTGAAAGCCACAGAATAAGAGTAAGATATACAGAATTTAAGAGAAAGGCATAAACCCAGAGGCCAAAGATAGATGGGATAAGTTACAGAAAGCAGGCTCGAAACAAGCTAAGCTAAGGCTAGGCATTTATAATTAAAAATAAGACTCCATGTATGATTTATTTAAGATCTGGGTTACATGCCCCCCCCCAAAAAAAAGCTAAATCAGCCAAACATTGAAATGTTCATCCCAGGTTTCTGTGCATTACAATCACACATTTCAGATTCTTAAATTCAGGATAGCTACTACAGCAAACTGCAATAGCAATTTCCTCCTAAAATACTGACTTTGTTTTGCAATTGGCACATTCATAATTACTTTATGCACCACCATTAAATGCCAGTTATCATTGACAAAAGATGATGTTTAGAGACTTTAAAATGAAGTGGTAAAAAAGTCATATGATACTTTTCAACATTATTTATTTAAAACCACGACTTTCTAACACTTTGAAGAGATGCATTAAGAATTATTCTGTTGGTCAGCCTAGACAATCAATATTTGCATCTATTGATTTAGTCCCTCCCAATTGGTTCTGCCATTGTGCATTGGAGGCAAAACCTCCTATGAACTGGTTTCAGTGAGAAAAAAAATTGAAAAACTCATGTGATTGGCTGGCCTTAGCACTTGGGGATAATTGGCCGAGTTTGATTAAAACATTGCAGCAGTTTTCTCTATTTTTATTTTAATTATTTTAGTATAATTATTTTTTTTCTTTTTTATTATGAATAAAGTCTCATTTTTAAATTCATGTATCCCCTTGTTCAATCTCCCTTTGCCCTCCATCCCCTCCCAGTAACTCTCTTTTCTTCTCATCTTCTCCAGCAAGGACAGCAGTTCCCAAGGTCCCAAAGGAGCTGAGTTTAGCATCCACTCCAGGCAGATCTGCTTTCCTCACTCCAACATCAAGACTGGGTCAGGTGTTCCTCTGGAGGGAATGGGATCCAAGATGCCAGTGCAAAGTGAGTCAGATCCCAAACTGTTCAGTGGTTGTGGTTTGCAGCTTGGAAATGCTTTGCTTTTTGTTTGAAGTCCACTAATGAGTGAGTATATCCCCTGTTTATCTTTCTGGGCTTGTGATACCTCGCTCAGGAGGATGTTCTCCAAATCCAACCATTTGCCTGCAAATTTTAGGATATCATTCTTTTCTTAATGCTGAGTGGTACTCCATTGTGTAGATGTACTGCATCATGTTAATCCACTCTTCAGTTGATGGGTATCTAGGTTGTTTCCAGGTTCTTGCTATTACAAATAATGCTGCTATGAACACAGTTGAGCTAATGCCTTTGGAGTGCGAATGTGCATCTTTACGGTATATGCTCAGTAGTGGTATTGCTGGATTCTTGTTGAGATTGATTCCCAGTTTTCTGAGAAACCACTATACTGCATTCCAGAGTGGCTGAACAAGCTTATACTCCCACCAACAATGGAGGAGTGTTCCCCTAACTCAGCAACCTCTCCAGCATAGGCTGTCATCTGTGTCTTTTATCTTAGCCATTCTGACAGGTATAAGGTGGTATCTCAAAGTTGTTTTGATTTGTATTTCTCTGATGGCTAAAGATGTTGAGCACTTTTTCAAGAGCTTTCAGCCATTTGTAAGTCTTCTGCTGAGAATTCCCTTTTTAGTTCTGAACCCCATATTTTGATTGGGCTATTCAAGGTTTTCAGCTCTAATTTCTTGAGCTCTCTATATACTTTAGAGATCAGTCCTCTGGCACTGGTAGGGTTGGTCAAAATCTTTTCCCAATCTGTAGGCTGTTGTTTTGTCTTATTGACTGTGTCCTTGGCTTTACAGAAGCTTCTCAGTTTCAGGAGGTCCCACTTATTTATTGTTGTTCTTAATGTCTGTGCTACTGGTATTGAATTTAGAAAGTGGTCACCTGTGCTAATGCATTGGAGGATATTTCCCACTTTCTTTTCTATCAATTTCAGTGTGGTTGGGTTTATGCTGAGGTCTTCGATTCACTTGGATTTGAGTTTTGTGCAGTGTTGAATCTACTTGCATTTTTCTACACACTACCTTCCAGCTATGCCAACACGATTTGTTAAAGATACTATATTTCCATTGAATATTTTGGGCCTCTTTGTCAAAGATCAGGTGTTTGTAGGTTTTTGGGTTAATGCCCAGATCCTCAATTCTATTCCATTAATCCACAAGTCTGTTTTTATGCCAGTACCAGGCTGTTTTTATTACTGTAACTCTATCGTATAATTTGAGTTCGGGGATGGTGATGCATCCTGAGGTTCTTTTGTTGAGCGAAATTGTTTTGGCAATCCTGGCTTTCCTGTTATTTCAAATGAACTTGAGTATTGTTCTTTCAATGTCTGTAAAAAATTATTTCGGGATTTTGATGGAAATTGCATTGAATCTGTAGATTGCTTTTGGTAAGATTACCATTTTTACTATGTTGATCCTACCTGTCCAGGAACATGGGAGATCTGTGGTAGAATGTTCTCTGTGTGTTGTAAATAAAGTAACTGTTTTGGCCTATGTACAGCACCATAGAAGTGGGTGGAGAATCAGCACAGGCAGGCAGGTAGAAGAAGGGTAGAGTTAAGCTAGTCTCCATCCGACCCCCAAAGAAGACAGACATGTAGAGGTACTGGCTCAGCCATGGGCTGAGCCACGTGGTGGGAAGATAAATTGAAATGGGTTGAATTAAGATGAAAGAGCTAGCTAGTAATGTGCTTAAGACATGGGCCAAACAGTATGAAGTAATATAAGTGTCTGATTCATTTCTTTGGGGGACAAAAACCATGCGGACCAGGTTCCAAACTGCCACCATGCCAGGTACAAACCTCCCGGACCCAAAACAGGCCAGGAAACTTTCTACAACAGAGATCTTTTCATTTTCTGATATCCTCTTTAATTTCTTTCTTCAGTGATTTAAAGTTTTTGTCAAATAGATCTGTTACTTTTTGGTTATAGTTACTCCAAGATATTTAATGCTATTTGCAGCTATTATAAAGGGTGATGTTTTCCTTATTTCTTTTTCAGCCCTTTTATCTTTAGTGTATAGAAGGGCTACTGATTTCTTTGAGTTAATCTTGTATCCTGCTACATTGCTGAAGGTGTTTATAAGCTGTAGAAGTTCCCTGGTAGAATTTTGTGGGTCACTTATGTATACAGTCACATCATCTGCAAATAGAAATAGTTTTACTTCTTCTTTCCCAATTTGTATCCCCTTAATGTCCTTTAATTCTCTTATTGCTTCAGTTAAAACTTTGAGAACTATAGTGAATAGATAAGGGGAGAGAGGACATCCTTGTCTAGTTCCTGATTTTAATGGAATTTCTTTGAGTATTTCTTCACTTAGTTTGATGTTGTCCATCGGCTTCTTGTAAATCACCTTTATTATATTTAGATATTTTCTCCGTATTCCTGATATCTCCAGAACTTCTATCATAAAGGAGTGTTGGATTTTGTTAAAGGCTTTTTCAGCATCTAAGGATATGATCATGTGGGTTTTTTTTCATTCAGTTTGTTTATATGATGGATGACATTTATAGTTTTTCCCATGTTGAACCAACCATGCCTGCATTTCTGGAATGAAGCCTCCTTGGTTGTGGTGAATGATAATTTTTATATGTTGTTGTATACCGTTTGCCAGAAATGTGTTGAGAATATTTTGCATCAGTATTTATGAGGGAAATTGGTCTGTAATTTTCTTTCTTTGTTGTGTCTTTGAGAAGGTAGAATATTAGGGTAATTGTGCCCTCATAAAAAGAGTTTAGCAATATTCCTCCAGTTTCTTTTGTGTGAAACAGTTAGAGCAGTAATGGTAGTAATTCTTCTTTGAATGTCTGGTAGAATTTGGCACTAAAACCATCTGGACCTGGGCTTTATTTTTTTCTTTTTACTTGGGAGACTTTTAATGACAGCTTCAATTTCCTTTGGGGTTATAGGTCTTTTTAGGTCTTTAATCTGATCTTGGTTTCATTTTGGTAAATGGTACCTATCCAGAAAACTGTCCATTTCTTCTAGGTTTTCCATTTTCATGGAGTATAGATTTTCAAAGTATGACCTGGTAATTCTCTGGGTTTCCTGGGGGGTCTGTTGTTATGTCCCCCTTTTCATTTCTGATTTTGTTGATTTACATACTCTCTCTCTGCTTTTTGGTTAGTTTGGATAAGGGTTTATCTCTCTTGTTGACTTTCTCAAAGAACCAACTCTTTGATTCATTGATTCTTTGTATTGTTCTTTTTGTTTCAATTGTATTGATTTCAGCTCTAAGTTTGATTATTTCCTGCTGTCTACTCCTTCTAGGTGAGTTTGCTTCTAATTGCTCTAAGGTTTTCAGCTGTGCTGTTAGTTCTCTAGTGTGAAATTTCTCTAGGTTTTTCATATAGGCATCTAGTGCTATGAATTTTCCTCTTAGTACTGCTTCCATTGTGTCCCATAAGTCAGGGGATGCTGTGGATTCATTTTCATTAAATTCTATGAAGACTTTGCTTTCTTTATTAATTTCTTCCTAGACCCAGGAGTGGTTCAGTTGAGTGATGGTTAGTTTCCATTAATTGGTAGGCTCTCTGTGATTTTTGATGCTGTTGAACTCTAACTTTAGGCCCTGGTGGTCTGATATGATACAAGGGATTATTTCCACTTGTTTGGTATCTATTGATATTTGCTTTATGACCAGTTATGTAGTCAATTTTAGAGAAAGTTCCATGTGGTGCTGAGAAAAATGTATATTCCTTTGCATTTGTTTGTAAATATCTATTAAATCCATTTGTATCATAATCTCTGTTAGACTCCTTATTTCTCTGTTGTGTCTCTGTCTGATTGACCTATTAAGGATGAAAGTGGGGTATGAGGATTGATGTGGGTTTTGAGCTTTAATAATTTTTCTTTTACATAGATGGGTGCCTGTAATGGAATTTAACCCACCACTATGTTTATATTCAGGTAATATTTATTATTCCAAAGCCACTTACGGTACAGAAGGTATTCAGAGGGGAAAAGGGAGAAACAGCGGGCAGGAGAAGTCCAAACTGAGCGGTCCTTCTGAAGCACGACACAGGTCAAAAAAGGGCAGGACACTTTCCTCTTCCAGGACTCTTTACAGTTGACCACGCCCTGCCCGGCTCTGGTTCCTTGACATCATCAGAGTTTACCTGGGTAGCTTCTGGTTTCCCACTACATCTCCTCCTTTTGTCTAAATAAAAAAGTGCTAAACTAAGTATAAAACTATATACTATAGGGATCATCATAAGGTTGTGTCTGGGGAAGAGAAAGGCACTAACATAAACGAGGTCAAACCACAGCTAACAAACAACAAATACGAGGTGCATTTTAATGTCTAGAATGTTGATATGAGGCAATGCATAGGGATTGCTTCAAAGCTGTTTATCTTGAACAATGAAGTTCTAATACCTGAGTGTCTTTGCTAAAATGTGAAGTAATAACAACCTCAACTATCCAGTCTTCAACACCATCAAGACCTGAGAAAAAAAAATATATTAACTGAAGTCAGAAGCATGAGGAAGTAACTTCCAAAATTTAGGAGAGGACAACGGCAGGTAACTACCTGGACAGTCATCCACCACTTCTCTGTAAAGCGGGAGCTTCTTTTATCTTTATAGCCATTTTCTTCTTTAGACTGGGAAAGTTTTCTTTTATGATTTTATTGAATACATTATCTGTGCCTTTGATCTGGTATTCTTCTTCTATTCCTGTTATTCTCAGGTTAGGTCTTTTTATGGTGTCCCAAATTTCCTGAAATTTTTTGTGTTATAGCTTTTTTGGTTTTAGTGTTTTCTTTGACTGATGTATCTATTTCCACTATTGAGTCTTCCAATTCAGAGATTCTCTTTTCCATCTCTTGGATTCTGTTGGTTATGCTTGTATCTATATTTCTTGCTCTTTTCTTCAGATTTTCTGTTTCCACCTTTGCTTCATTTTGTGCCTTTTTTATTGCTTCTATTTCAATTTTTAGTTCCTGGACTATTTCTTTGATTTTTTGTTTTTCCTTTTTTTTGTTTTCTTTCAAGGATTTGTTCATCTCTTCCAATTTTTTGTTCATATGTTATTCCATTTCTTTAAGGGAAATTTTTTTATATCTTCTTTGAAGGCTTCTATAACCTTCATAATGGTATTTTTGCTTTTTTTTCTGTTTCCTCTTCATTGCCCTGTTCAGGTCTTGTAGTTATAGAACCACCAGTTTCTTCTGGTGTTGCCTTGTTGTTCTTTATATGTTATATGAACTCTTGAACTGATGTCTGCCCATGGCTTCAGTGGTTTACAATTAGTCAGCTCCTAGTCAGTTGTGTCTAGAGGGCTTGTGTGTCTCCTGTGTGCTCTTAGCAAGTGGTCTGTATGATCTCTGACTCTGCTTTGGACACAGGTCTGAGTTTCAAAGGCGAAAGTCTGTCTCTGATGAAGCAATTCACCCTGGAGTCGGAGCCCAGCTGTGTGAGATCCCTTCTTTTAGGGGTCACTGGAGGAAGACTCTCCCAACTAAAACCTTGGGCTTGTCTGCTAGTAAGAATCTGAGATCAGGACCTGGGGTTTGACCCTGGCTCCGGCGAGGAATTCTCTGGACCAGGCAGTCCAGGTGCTGGAATCTGCTCACCTCTGATTTCACTCTGGACATGGGTTTCTTGCAGAAGTTTTCAAATCAGATATTAAGGGGAAGAGAAACACTGTTGAATTTGAGCAGTCTCCAAGTTTATCCCATGACCCTACCTTGTTGTCCTTACTGTCTGATTTTGCCTATTCTGAGTTCTCCTTTTGATCTTTTTGCTCTGCTCTCCTGGTCCATTCCCCAACATACTTTCAAGGCTAGCTAGTTTTCAGTCCTCTGATGATACTGTGTTCCATGTCTACTGCTAATAGTCTCTTTCCTCAGAACCTGCAGAAATCATTGTAAGGTAATGGAATTCTAGCATTTGTAGAATGATATTTATATATTTCATATACTTGTCAAGTCAGAAATTACAGAATTAATAAACTATAGATACATGACAGATGTAAATCTTAAAACTATGTTGAATAAAAGTAGAAAGACACAAAAGCTTTTGGATTCCTTTATTCCATCCTGAAAAGTAGTGAAATAATATACCTTCTGTCTTAATTTTCAATTTTCTTGGCATTCTTATAGAACTTGGCACTACAGTTGACATCCAAAAGGTCACACTAAACATGTAAATCTTCAAATTAGTAAAAATGGCCAGCTCCTATATTGCAAATGTCTATGTTTCTAGCTGGTGAGTTACCTGTCACTAACCCCAGGAATTAATCCCTTCAACTCTCCCTCTTTCATCCAGTCCTTCTGTTGTCTTTCTTTTAACAAGGGGGGTATTTTAAAATAATAGCTTTGATCTCTCTCTCTTTTTTATGCTTAAGTCCTAGGAAGGCAGGGTCTGTGCTCATCTTGGTTATTGGTCTGTTCTCGGTGCCCACTATGGGTAATTTATGGATTCAGTGAATAGGCACAACATTCTATTGATATGGGTAAACTCTTCTACCATATGTTTGTGTTATGCTTTGCACACTGGGAACTTATGATCTATATAGCAACAGTCATGATTTTTAACCGTCTCCTGTTCCTTGATGGACATTGTAGACATAACCCAAACACAGTTCAGGATGGCTGGGATTCCTACACACAATGGCACAGTTATCTTTCTTCTCACTGGAACCAGTTCATAGGAGGTTTTGCTTCCAATTCACAATGGCAGAACTGATTGGAAAGGACTAAATCAATAGATGCAAATATTGATGATCTAGGCTAACCAACAGAATAATTCTTAATCCATCTTATCAAAGTTTTGGCAAAGACAGGCTTACTCATCTTCATTATGATTGTTTGTGGCCTTCAGTTCTCATGCTAGAAACCCCAAGGACTGCTAGCAGTAATGAGTGTCTTGCCTGAAAGACTTGGCATGTATGTCAATTAAGGACAGCATCCGTAGAATAAAGTAACCTTCTTAAAACTGCAATCTAGGAGAGGCCTGTGATACAGAACTATCTGTTCAAATTGTGGCTGCAGGCATTGCCCTGCCTTATGCCCCAGAAGAGTTCTGGGGTAGAGTTACAGGAATAATCACCTCTGAGGCCAGGAAGATATTATGTTTACAAAATTACAGGAGCAGATGCAGAAGCAGACTAGTTCTTTATAAATAAACCTAGAGGCTGTTAGGCCAGGTGTCTGGTACCATTCCTATTTTCTCCAGTGGTTTGCTCCTATATGCTATGTGGAGCCACATATAGAAAGAGAAGGAAAAAAAGGATAACCATCTATGTTTGGTCTTTCTCCAACCAAACATAGATGCTGTTGTTGAAAGAGCATTTAGATGGTTCTCACTTAGGATTTTTTTCTTCTTCACATTGGAAACAAGTAAGAAGCATCTTTTTGATTAGAATTATCACCTAACTTACTACCCAAATCATGATCCACTCCAAAAGAATACAGAACATTGTTAACTATGAAGGCCCTCACACATAACTTGGGATGCTCCCAAGCAATTTGGGAGGTTTGTTTTCTTTGGGATGATAAGCTGTAGGGCTCTCTTGAGCCATAAAATCTAGCAGTAAGGAGTGGTTTAACATGCCTGATAAATTGCAGTAGCAAATAGGATAATTGGATAGATATGAAAGCTTCTGCAATCAACAGAATCATGTAGCAGACTGGCACATGAAGACCATCTGATGCTTTAGCAGTTCTGGTTGTTCATTCATCAGATACTTCTCCTACACTGGTCGGCTGTCATGAAACCTCATATTCAAATGAAATCATGGTGACTCACTGTAAGGAACACTTCCCATGTGCTTGGCATTTCTCATGCTTTAGGTCCTAAGTATATCTGTGGAAAGACTTTGAAGTTGGTGATTACTTTTATATTTACTATTTTTTATCCAGGGAGGATGGTATTACTAATGTAGTTGCTAAATAAGAATAAAGGTTCAGAGAAGACAAGTAGCTCATAGACAGCTTTCTTTTTATTGACCTTATTACCATTTATTTTGTTTGCAGTATAGAAAACAATAAGAGAGATTTAAGGAATTTAATATTTGAATATTCCTTTAACAATTCTTTTATAGGCACCCTATTAAGTAGTACATTTACAATTACTGTTGAATTTAAGCTGTGAAAACAATCATTGATATGAGATGCTTCCCTTTATTCTTATTAATTAAATTTGTTCATTTACAATTTCAGACATGTATCTAATGCATTGCAATTGATCTTCTCTCATCTTCTTCCCTAGTTTACTCTCAGTTTGTAGGACTGCTCTGACCATTATGGCATGATTCATCAATTTCTTTTCTCTGTGTCTTGCAGAATGTCTGGTCGTTTTTTTTTCTGCAAAGCAAGAACTCGAAAGACCATTTTGGCTTCTTTTGCCAAAGTTTAAGAGTCATTTTTTTATGGGTCTTGCATGCCTTTTTTATACAGCATACTTTCAGACAGTTGAAGCAAGAAGAATTTTTTGTCTAGTGGCTAACTTTGCCACAAAGAAAGTAAACGTTACATGGAGTTTTTTTGATGTCCATCATGTTCTTGAAGTATATGGGTACTGCTAGGATCAGACATGTCTCACTGTCCAGAAAAGTTTAAGTTATTAAAATCATTTAAATGCCATATTCTGTAGGTCTTTGAAGTATTTGAAGATTACCTATCTATTACAATATCTTTGTATACCTACAAAAAATCTAACTAACATGACTATAAATTTAGTTATCACAGATGGCTATTTTTTATGTAAAAGGGTTAATATTTATTAAGGGGTCTATAAAATCATAGAAGAAAACTTCCCTAACATAAAGAAGGAAATGCTTATAAAGATACAGGGAGCCTACAGAATGCAAATGACTATTAATATGGATTTTTAATCGCACATAACAATTTTAAAGGAATTCCATAAACATAATAACAGTTGATTTTTGGATTAAAGTAAATTCAATAATTATCTTTCTCAATCATTCCTATATCATATCACCTTTTTTTCTTAGAAAGAGATTGACTATGACCATTAACCATTTATAAAGAAAACAAACATTTATAAACATTACCACTTCCTGCTGATTGAGGAGCACTGGCATTCTTATGACGGTCCTGAGTCTGGATCATCTTAGTTGGCAGCTTTGGAGCTGATGTGACCATCTGTAATAGGAGGTTTTTGGCTTGTCTGGCATGTGATTTAAACTTATAGATTTGCTGTCTCATAGAAACACACAGATGTTTATATTAATTATATATTGTTTGACCTATGGATTGGGCATATTGTTAGCTAGCTCTTATATCTCAATTTAACTTTTTTATTAATATGTCTTGCCATGTGGCCTGTGGCTTATTTATGTTATTTTTATATGTTGATTGTTGGGCAGCTGGATAGTATCTCTCTTGACTCTAAGTTTTTAGGGGGTCTTCCTTGACCAAACCATATTAGCCTGGAAGCAATCCACAGGTTCTCATCTTCTGTGGAAAGAAAGCATAACTTCTTTTCCAAGGCAACATATCCTAAATTTCAAAGTCAAGAAACCTTTAAAATATATATGTTTGTTTAACTTAGCAGCCTTTTCAATCAAATGTCTTTCCGAAGTTAGCTCATTAACAGTTAAAAATTTAAAAGAAAGCAATAATAACCATAACTCCAGACTACTTGTGTATTTTCCATCTTTACATGGCGTATTATATTTTTATTACTCTTTCTATTTTTCAAAAGAAATTTCTCTACCCTTTTTCTTTTTTCTCCCAGCTTATCTAGTCTTTTTCACACACATTGTAACCCATTTAGAGGTCTTCTCTGTCTGCATCTGTTTCATTGCATATCTTTAATCTTTTTTTTTTTTTTAACCAGAAGATCTTTTAAAATGCTTGACTGTAAAGCACTACTTTGATTGCTAACTCTGTCCTGCTTGGCTTTTCAACATGGCAGAGATACCACAGCCATGCTTACCTTCCCAATTCAGGGAAGCAATATTAAATATTGTGAAACCTTTTACCATCCCAACTCTGGGGGATCCTAGGGTCCACACTGCCACCAAGAAGAACACCGCCTACTTCTCATGAACTCCATTTAAGTTTTTGGCAGCACGGCCTCTTAAAGAGGCTAAAGCTCAGTCAAGAAGCCTCTTTTAAAGAAGCTGCACATCTGCTTGCCTCCAGCAAACAGAGCAGTCCCAGAAAATGCTGCTATGAAGAAACCATCTTGACTCTGTTCCCTTTTTGCCTGTATAAACAGAAACCTTAAATCTACTATATATCTTGTGCTTACATAGAGGCTCCTGTGAGACTTCAGGAACCAGCCTTGTTGCAGCTTAAGCCCACTGTCATTTTGTAGTTCAAGCCTGGATACCACACCATCTCTGCACCATGACTCACTTCAGACCCACAACTCAGAAGCCACTTTTGGCTACATTTCTGTGCTCTAGAACCCTGTTTAACCTTTGGCTACACCCTCCTTCCCCTATTTATGTTCCAATTTTCCCACCTACTTCTAAGATGTAGAAGTTCACTAGTTCTTATACTACCATAGGCCAAGACAGTTCTTTTATAAACGAATGATATTCACACCATACCGAAAGACCTTCCACATCAAGTTTGGTTATCATAGATGACTATTAATTTGTATTTTTATTTATATATTATAATTTTAAGTGAGTTACATCAACATACCTTAGACAAGAGTAGAAATATACATACAATATAACAAAATTGACCTTAAGTTTTTATCAGTGAACCATAATCTATGCCAATGTAAAGTATTTTGAGATAAATAATTTTTTTGCATCAAAGCAGATTTAATAATCTATCCTTTTATCATCTCCATATTATATTCTTCATTTGTCCCCTAGGAAGAGATTGACTATGAACATTAACCATTTATAATGAAAGCAAACATTTATAAACAATATTTTGGAAATTTGGGCATAGCTTTTTATAAACTAATTTTGGCTAATTGGTGGCACTGGAAATCTTATGGAGGTCTTGAGGTTGGATCATCTTAGTCTGCAGTCTTGAAGCTGATGTGGTCATCTCTTTTCGTGAGAGATTTTTAGGGGGGGTCTTTTTTGATCAAACTATAGTAGCTTGGTAGCAATCTACAGGTTTTTATCTTATGTGGAAATAAAAGCATAACTTTTTTAAGGCAACATATCTTTAGACCTAAATTTTAAAGTCAAGATACTTTAAAAATATGTTGAAATTGAAATATCAGAGAGAGAAAGCAGACCACAGTCATTTCTCACCCAGTCGTCTTCTCAGGGTGAAAGGAATCTTCCAGATTCCTCAGCCTGGTTTATTGCTTCTACAGAATACATTGGCTATATATGTTTTATTAAGTATCTGCTTCACCCAGTGGTTTTACTTTGGCGTTCAATTCTGCGTCATATTTTAGAGTTAAGATTAAAGGTGTGGCTTACTACTGTTTGTTTCTCAGGCCTTGAACCGATAGGAACACAAAAAATTCTCTATCTCTGGAGAAACAGATTTAGTGTATAGGTCACCAACCCAGCTTTTGCCCCATGCTGAAATTAAAGGTGTGAGTTACCACTCTCTGACCCTCCTGAGTGGATCTGTTCTCTGATATTCCAGAGTAATTTTATTAAATATAAAATATATCACAACTCAAGGCTATTTTTCTATCCTTTTGCAGGGTTTGAGTAGAGAAAAAGTTATTATTCTCACAGACAAGGTTGGAGCTCACTCTTTTTTGTTTTTGTTTATGTTTTTTATGATTTGTTTATTCATCATGCATACAATATAGAGAAGAGGTCTTCTCTATATTGTGGTCTGCTTTCTCTCTCTGATATTTCAGTGTTTCCTTTAATATTTGACTTTGAGTTTTATTACATTACTACTAAAATTTGTGCATCAAGAAGTTCTTATACTTTTTGTGAATACATATTTATATATGTATATATACATATATGTGTAATATATGTATATGCATATATACATATATGTATATATTTAAATCTACATATGAAAATTGCACCACTTCAATGCTCAGGGATTATACATATTCATATATGTATATACATACGCATGCACATATATGTATATATGCATCTGTATATTGTATGTATATACATATGTATTTATATATGGAGAAATATATATGTACTTATATATATTTTCATGTTATATATAAGGAGAAATATAGTCTTATTTCATTAATACTAAAGTAGTCTCGGATATAAATTTACTGATGTTAGAACCAGAGGCCTAACCTACACAACAGCAAAGCCCTGGCATGGACTACACCAACATTCTCACTAGTTTTTAGAACTCGGGTTGACCTTGGTGTAAAATAAATTCAATTTCATCGGTGGGACTAAAAAAATGTTTAAATTAGCAGACTTTATAATTAAATGTCTTTTTGCAATTAGCTCATTAACAGTTAAAAATTAAAAGAAAACAAAGTAACTATAATATAGACTCTGTAATTTTTATCTTTATGTGGCTTATTATATTTTAATTATTTTATTTTTTGAGGATGTTTCTTTTTTTAGCCTATGTACATTTTTCACACATTGTAACCATTTAGAGGTTTTTAAAAATCTAAAGCTGTTTCTATTATGTATCTTTAATCATTTTTTTAACTAGGAGAGAATTTTAGTTGCTAAACTGTGTGGGTAGGATTGAAGTGCTCCTGACTCTGCTCCCCTTGGCTTTTCAACATTGTGGAGTCATGTTTACCTTTTTGATGTTCAGAAGCAGTATTAAATATTATGGAGCTCATAGCTGTATTTATAAACTAAAAAGCAGCAGCTGAGAGAAACATCTTTGTATCACAGCCCTTGAGAGAGATTGTATAATTGGCTATGTCACTCAGCTCAGCTCAGCTCATGGTGGCTGATAACTGGCAGTATCTTGCAGCCAGCTGCCAGAAGAGGAGTCTCTGAGACTAGGAAGCCAAGAAAGAATTCCTTTCTTAGCATTTTGAATCTTTTTAAAGCTTTCTATATTCTATCTGGATCAAGGCCCCACATTGGGCACCATTTGTAGTAGAGGTTTTTGATCCAGCCTAGCCCTGGGAGCTGGACCAGCAGTCTCATAGAAACACACAGGGGTTTATATTAATTATATGCTTTTGACCTATGGTTCACACATATTGCTATCTAGCTCCTGCATCTTAACTTAATTCATTCTTATTAATCTGTCTTGCCTTGTGTTTTGTGGCTTACTTGTACTTTTATATTTTGTCTTTTTGGCAACTTGATTGCTTTTCTGTCTGATTCCAGCCTCTTGCTTTATCTACTTTATCTGCTCTGCCTACTTTTAAGTTGACTTGCCATAGACCAAAACAGTCCTTTTATTAACCAATGATATTCACAGCATACAGAAAGACACCCTACATTGAAGATACCTATTAAGTATCTCTGTGCTGGATATAGAGTGGTTTGGGTATATGGCCAAGAATGGGATACCTGGGTTATGTAGTAAATTGTTTTTTTTAAAGCACTGCAACATTGATTTTCATAGCAGCTTTACCAATTTACATTCCAAATGACAGTGCATGAGGATTTCCTATTCCCTACATTTTCTCTGTAATTTGTTGTCAATTTTCTTAATCTTATATGCATTCTGACTAGAATAAGATGAAATCTCATGGCAATTTAAATTTGCATTTCTCTTATGTTTAAGGATAGTGAATACTTTAAAGAACTATTTCTTTGCCATTTGTATTTCTTTTCTGAAAACTTTCTTTGATTCTAATCCCTTAATTTCTTTTTAAAAATTTTATTATTATTAATTTTTATTGTTTCCTTCTCTCCAACCCTTATCGCATACCCCTTCCTTGTTCTCTCTTCAAATTATGGACTCTCTTTTTTATGTTATTGTTGTACATGTATGCATGTGTTTATGCCTAAATATACAAATATATAATAGTTATATTTACATATTTGCAATATAATATATTTGTAATAAATAGATTGTTTATCATCTATAGTTACCTGTATGTATATGAGTATATTGCTGACTACTTGGTATTGAATAATAATCAATTAGAAGGCTTCTCCATGGGGAGGACTATTTCTCCCACTTTCAACATTCTTTAGTTGCTTGTATTATTTTTCCCTTATGGCTTCAGGACACTGTAAAATTTCCCTTGTCCATGTTATGTCTGTTAGTGTTGTCCTTTGTTTAGGTCTTGTTTAGACAGACACCCATATTGTTGATGTATCATATGTGAACTCACTTTACAACCTGAGAAATGTGACAGGAGTCCCATGAATATGGAATCTACTGGACTTACCATGTTCCCCACCATCATAAAGCAGATGGCCTTATAGAAAGATTGAATGGCCTTTGAAAGACACAGCTACAGTATTTACTGTACTCTAAAAAAAATACCAAGCCACGTGGCCAAAAAATAAAAATAATAAGTTAATTTAAAAATTAAAATTAACAAACTATATAACTAGACCCTAAATCAATCAACATAAAATTAATATAAACCTATATATAAGTATTTAAAACTAAACAAAACTAAAAATAAATCCAAACCTCTAAACTAAACCAAAAAGACAAGACCAAAACCTAAATACAACAGCTATCCTCCAATTCACTATGTAGATAATGATGATCTCCTGATCCTCCTACTTGAGGCTACTAATTTCTGCAATTACAGCCATGAGGGAGCCACCACCCATAGCTCCCCTTTCTAACCCTCACATGTCTGGTGTGACTTGATAGACTTGTCTTTAGAAAACCATTTGTTTGTTTAGCTATGGGGAGCATTTCATGATGCACTTGAGCCCTCAATTTCCTAAATATAATCTCTAGCATTATTATTCTTTGGTTAGTCCAGTGTTGACCATCTAGTTCGCAGCATGAACTAGGGAGAGTGTGGTTGAAAAATGATGCAAACTAAAGTCATATGCAGCAGCCAACTATTCAGAGCATTAGACAATTTATACTCTGAGCGTTAAGAGTCACCTGAGTAAAGTGTGCAATCTTAAGAACAAGCCGCATGGCCAAAAACATCTTTTGTGATAGAGGGGTATGGATGACAACAGCTGAAGTAAACTCACTCTTCTCTATTACATCTGGGAGGAGCATGAAAACATATTCCAAGAGCATTTCTGTGGTTTTGAAGACTCTTTTCTTGCTACTTTCTCTTGAACACTCAGAATCCCCCTCACTCAAATTCATTCTTGGATTGTGTTCTGAGAGCCCAATATTAAAACACTTAATATAGTCTTTAACATTAGTAGTCTGGAATTTTGGTTAATCCAATATTAAAACACGTCCCTTTTATAGGAATTGGAGTTACCTTTAAAGTTTTCTCCCCATGCCAAGATTGTTTGGTGAGCTTACAGTTGGTTCCCACTCCATGTTAAACAAATGAGGAAGTGTTAACCTATTTTCTACAACATCTAGGAAATTTGACTTTCACAGTGTCTTAATGTCTTCATTTGGCCCTTTTTGCTACTTATCTGCCATGGTTCAACTTTTCTCACTTTTACCATCTACAGGTTTTGAAGGAAATGGACAGTAAGAATAATGTGGATAGACCCAATTCCAGGTATACAAACTTTTTGAATCTCATAAAAATCAGGAGTATAAATATTTACAGTGCTTGACACTACTTGCCTATGATTGAGTGCTTATATAAACAAAACAGTAAGCTAAGAGATTTGCATAGATCAGCTCATCATATGCTCAGGGCAATCAGCAATGCATAACTTCTGACATTGAATGATGCAATTTATATCCTGCAAAGTTAACTGTAGTATCTCAGAATATGAGCTAATTAGGAGACAGCCTTCATAGAGATGTGATGGTTAACATTAATTGTCAACTTCATAAGATTTAGAGTTAAATTGGAGAAAGATCTCTGAAAATGTCCATGAGGGATTGCTCATCTTGATTAGGTTAACTATGGTGAGGAGAAACTTCTCCCTAAATATGAGCAGCATCGTTCTCTGGCATGGGATCCTAGTCTACATAAAAAAGCCAAAAGTAGCTAAGCAACAATGTTAACCTCTCTCTGCCCCCTGACTATGATGACCTGTGTTATGTTCCTGCCACCATGCATGCTTTCAGTGCCATGATGGATGTTCACCTCAGACTCTCAGCCCAAATCAACTCTTCATTTTAAGCTGCTTTGCTCAGTGTTTTCTTAAAGTAATAAGAAACTAATTAACATAAGAGGTAATCATGATAAAAATTACTCTGTTGAATTAAACTTTAATTCAACAGGAGTACTGCCCTAATGATTGAGGAATATGACAATATACATATCTTGAGAATATCAAGAGAGAATGAAGAAGACCTTCATATACAGGACAAGGGCTTGTCCTTGAAAAAGTTCTTGCCTCATTTTTTTCTTAGAAGACAAACTTGCCAACAGCTGGATCTCACAATTGTAAAGTCTAGAACTGGTAGTGTGTTGTATGCTTTAAGAATCTCTGGAAAACATACATATGAGTAACATTATATGAGCTCAACAGATTATATTTAATAATATATTATGTTGTAATATATTATAATATAATACATATTTTGTTATATATGTACAAATACATTCATGCATTTAATAAGAATTGATGAAAAAGGCCATAAATTTGAAGAAGAGTAGGGATGGGTATATGAAGGTTAGGAGGGAGGGAAGAGAAGGGAGAAATGTAATGAAAATGCAATCTCAAAAATAAAAACAAATAAAATAGATTCCATTGAAATCGGAATTGTGAAGCTAAATGTGTTGCGCTGGAACTACGCCTTCGGCTCTGAAATCGTAATTGTTTATATAACTAGAGAATTTTTTCTGGGGAAAATTTCTGTGTACACGATTGGTTTTATCATTTTTTCTCATGTAATAGCACATTTTATTTAAATCAAAAAGTGACTTTAAATGAGTGTTAAAATAGAAACTATGGACTGGAGAGATGGCTCAGGGGTTAGGAGCAATGTCTGTTCTTCCAGAAGACTCAGATTCAATTCCCAGCATCCACATGGCAGCTCATAACAGTCTGTAGCTCCCATTCCAAGAGATCTGACACCTGTGCACCAATGCACATAAAGTTAAAATAAAAAAAATAAATTACTTGATGTGTTAAAATAAGTTCAAATCCATTAAAGAGAATATAAAGCAAAAGAAGAAAAAGGAGATGGAGGAGGAAGAATAAGAATTATTCCTCCTCCAGTGTGTGCTGCATTTATGGCAATTCTAGCATACTAATGCAAGATAATGTACTTGTCCTCCAATGTACAGATGAGTAAACTGAGTTGAATGTGTGTATGTGTGTGTGTGTATATACAAAGTCATAAAGTAAACAGGAACTTTGCTGAAATTCAATTCTTTCTGATCTCACAGCCTACTATCTACTGTCCTGTTACCCAACTCACAAAAAAAATGTGGCATACAATTGCCTTTTCCTGAAAAGTTGAGTCACCACCCAAACATCCCCTCTTGAATTTGAGAACTGCATAGAAACACAATAGCTCCTGAAAACCATATTTATATTAAAATGTCCTTTGCTTTTAAGAACTATTTTTACTGGGAGTAACTGAAAGATAGATGCTTTTATTACTGGAAATCATTCTTAGGACACCCAGAGAAATATTTCTTAGCCTGAAGCTGTCAAGCCAATATTGCCCACTAAACTGGCTTCTTTAGTCAATGTTATTCCACAATGGGGAGCTCTGGGTCTCAGTTTAGTCACTCATTGTGGGCACTTCCTGAGACTGGTTAGAGCAGCACAGTCTAATTCCTTTTTTCTTCTGCTCATATTGGAGAGAGATGGAAAAGCAGCAGAAACATCAAATCTCTTCTATCCCAATGGTCAAAAGCAGGTTTTACATCATGTAACTTTCTATGGAGTTACTGAGCCTAAATTACTTAAGGTGGATACAAAATTTTCCTCTATGGAAACATACTGAGCTACACTCTCCCAGGGTAGCACAGCATCTTGCATCATGTAGCAAAACCATTTCAAACCAAGTACTATGTGCTAATGGTTTGTATACATGTGATGATTAGATAAAAAGGGCTTTTGGAGTTATGCTTGAAGATGCTAATTAAATTAACATCAACAAATCAACATACTGGTCTTGCATAGACTGAGAGCTCTTTAGAAATACTTCCTTTGTTTGGGTACCATTACTTAAATTCACACATTTTGCTAATATTGACTAGTTATCTTAAAACACAAATAACTAAAGTTGAAGCATTGAATAGCTCTTCTGAGATCATATCTGTGGAATTGAGCAAATCAAAACAGTTTTTCCTTTCAAGGAGCTAAATTCTCAGTTTTCAAATTTCACAGCAGATAGTGAACAGTTGATTCTTTTTTAAATTCAATCCAAATGATGCATGCTTTTACTTAACTGCTACAGGCTTAACTGCAGTTTTAAATTATTCTCAATGCAGAGGCAATAAGGTATTTCAGTAAATATGTCTCAGAGGAGACATTAGGAGGAAAATGTGCTAACATTCTCAGTAGCCACCGTCCAGGTCACTATTTGGAACTGCAGGCAAGACATGTGTGAAAGAATTATGACTTGCCCTGGGTAGTGTTTGTCAGAGTTAGGAGTTTATAAATATCTCAAGTGTCAAAAAATGACTCCATGCAAGGATACTTCATTTGAAAACTAAATATCTGTGACTTTGTTTTGTCAATAAAATTAGATTTCTTTCTGTTATTATGTTGTTTTCACTTATGACTGCTTCTGAGTGGAAACCTAGGGAGATGTATGTGTGAGGAAGTCTCAATGGCTGCTGGCACAAGGGAATTCATTTCCTGACACACCTTTTCGTTCTCCTTGGATCCACAAATGAGGAGTTGGAAATGGTGAAGGATTTGCTCATTTGCTCAGTAGTCAAGCTATGGAAGGCTAAGACAGAGTACTAAATTCATGTCAACAGATCTTGGCCTAGTGATGATTGTGTGCAAAACCCTTGCACTTGGAGCTGACTGAGAAGGAAGGCAGCATAGTAGAGGGTCCAAAATTGAGGAGATAAGCAAGAAATGGCTTCTAATCTTTCCTGTAAGAGCTGACATTTATTGAATCTAAATAATTATTGATAAATGCAATAACTCTATCAGTAAGTGTAATTTGTATATTCATTATACAAATAAAAAAACCAAAGCTCAAACAGTCGGGGACTGCTGCTGCTCTCTTTCATCCTCTGTCAAGATCACCTCAGATCACCTAACTCAGAAATGCCTCAGGCTTTGTCTTTAGATTTATTTATTGTAATATTCTTCCTCCTTTGTGGCTTCACTTAGTTTCCTGGCTTTAGAAAGAACTTGGTCAATTAGATAGGTGTCTGCAGAATGACAGGTCCTAGTTAGAGTTCCCAAATTGCCCCATCCATATCCTCAAATACTTCCCTTGTATTCTCACTATGAATTGTTAGGAAATTCAATCTTCATGTTCTTATTTGATATTCTTACATCTTGAAAATGTCTCTATGACTACTATTTTGGAACAAGTTGCTGTCTTCTATTGTCTGAATTACTACCATGGCTTTTTAATCTGTCTCCTAGCTTCCTCTCTTGTGTCTATTGCTGCAAAATAAAGTACTACAAACTTAGCTACCTGAAACGATACTCATGTATTATCTCATTTCATGGTTCTATAAATCAGAAGTCTGGAAGGGTAAGGTGAGTTCTCTACTTAGGATTTCAACAGGCTAAAAAAGAAGGTTCCAAAATGGCTGGGATCTAACCTGAAAGATTCGAGTGGAGAAGGATCCCCTTTCAAACTCACTCAAGGTGTTGGTAGAATCCAGATGCTTGTGGCTCTAGATTTTAGGTCCCAATTTTCCAGTTGTTGCTTGCTGACCCGGGATTCTTATGTTATTCTCTTCATTTTCCAAAGCCTCATGAGAGTCCTCCTTTGCTACCATCACAAGGAAATCATCTTCTTTGGAAAGATTCACTTCATTGGGTCCAGCACACCCATATCATCCCTATTTCTCAGATTCTGCTAAATTGGAAGTTAAAAAAATTTGCCAAATCTGTTCTTGAGTGGTGTTTTGTTAAATAAGTAGAGGTCAGAAGCCTTGGGAGCAGTGAAAGAGCACACATTTAGGAATGAACTTAACCACACCCTTTGGCAGTCGCTTTTCTGCGCAGTAGCAGTGTGACCCTCCCTGTACCTCTCATTTCTTGCCTCACAATTATAGTCCTTTAGGGACTGACTGTCCATATTACTCAGAGGAAAAGCCTTGTTCCTTACCATTTATTTCCCAGAGGCTCTTATAATTCAGAGTTTTCCTTTTTCTATTCTAATTTACCAATTTGTCTCTTTTTCCTTCCTGCCTCTCCATCCAGTCATGCTTGAAGATCCAGCATGGCTCTAACACAGGCCTTTGCACATAGTGTTCTGTTAAGCTGAACTTTCTTTCCCCCTGGATCACTACATGACACTTTTTATTACTGCATTAAGATAGTAACTCACTAGACGAAAGGCCCATTATAGTAACCATTTGAAACTTCACCTTAGCCCAAACTTCCTAAATTCATCCATCCATTCCCTAACACAAAATGTGTGAGTATATAAAATATAATTGACTCATTTGTATTGTTTATTGTCTGTCTTCTTAAAATGTAAGCCCCAAAAGGGATTTTGCTCATTTGTGTCTGGAATATAGCAGGCACTTAGTGTGTGCTAAATGAGTATGTCATTGGGTTTCTCAAGGTCATAAACACCAGCAAGTGGAAAAATTTGACAGTGAACATATTAGACAATTGGAATATGTTACCTCATCAGACCTTATAGGATAAGGTGAGGATGGGCAAGTTTAAGACTGTAATACAAAGTATTCAAATGAAAGTTTCATCATGAAGGTGCCAACAAAGGATTCCACAGATAGAGAAGCCATACCTTTACGAAACAGAAGAGGAAAAAAAAAACATAGAAACACAAATAAGAAGGTAATGTGAAGACAGAAGCAGAGACTTTATTACTGAAGCTATGGTCTAGGAAAACTCAAGGAACACCAGAAACAGGAATAGATCTTCCTCTAGCACCACCAAAATTGATGCTGTCCTGCCCACACTCTGAGTTCAGACTTCTGCTATCCATAAAACAAGAAGATCAAGGTTCATTTATTTCAGCTACCAGCTCTGTGATAACATGTTAGGGCAGCTTCAGCAAACTACCAACCATGGTTGGAAGGATATCTAAGATTTCTGTGATCTCTGTGTGGCACTGTCTTCATTTCTCTCAGGTCTAAAGAACCTCTTTCCTAAACTGCTTGGGCTATGTTTTATGCTGACATTAAATTAATAGCCATTTCTAAAAATGGCTTCTGTAGAATAGGGGACAAAGTCAAGTCCCCTTCCTGAAGAGACCTGACATCCTGAGACTAGTGAACATGGGGTGTGGGGATATATTAGATATTTAATAAAACCTGAAATATTGGGAAGACAGCACACAGTCAAATCCTAGGCAGATGCTCAAAAATTTCTTGATCCTTGAGAACAAAGACAAACCACTGGGATTCAATAGCACACACCTTTAATTCCAGCACAGGGAAAACCAGGAAAGGTGACCTACACTCTTAATCCCATAACTCCAGAGACAGAACTTCCTCTGTTTCTGTGAGTTCAAGGCTAGCTACCAAATAGAGTACTCACACCTTTAAACCTAACCAGGATGGAATACAGCTGACAAGAAGGTTATATAAGGCCTCTTAAGAACCCAGTAGAGACAGAAGCAACCAGGAGCAGAGGCTGAGGAAGTTGCAAGACATCTGAGTGAGAATTGACCGTGATGCTTCCTCTCTCTGATATTTCAGCCTTTCCCCAATTTTTGGCTCTGAGTCTCATTCCATACAATCCGAATTCGTGCAACAATGGGGGTTATATTAGTGATCAATAAGTATCTGAGAAAGAGTTAAACAATACATATTAATCATACTAAATTCTGGGGGTGAGGAGTATGGACATAGTATAACTGAACCTTCTGTTCAGAAACTTTCCAGGCTACAGTCACAGGTACAGTCAGACTTTATTCTCATTTAGAGAGTAGACTGATACTCTTGTAGAAAGAACTCTAAAACTTGTGACTTTTTCCTAATTGAATCATAAAAGGATGTAACTCCCAGACTTATGAAATGTTATATAATAGCCCGGCTTTCTACTACACTCATTGCAGAAGCTCTGCTTAATGGTGTGTCAAGGTAACCATGTTGAGATGCTAAATTCCAGTAACTAAAGGATCCAGGTAATCAGCAAAATTTATTCCATTGCTGTTGCTGATAAATCTGGAACCCTCTAGATTTTTTAATTTACTATTTATTTGTTTGAAGATCTGCCTTTAGTTACTTTAGTCAATTAGTCACAAGTTTTAGAGTTCTTTCTACAAGAGTATTAGAAAGGTCTGGTATCTTTGTCCACACTATCTACAACTGTGATGACAACTTTGATGAGCCATCCTAGGGTTGTATCACTCTGTGGACCTGGTTAAGTCTTTGTTGGGAATGTATCACAGCCCCTATCACTCCTGTTCCTTCTCTTTCTTTTCACATTAATCTTGGTAATCTCCTTTATAAATGACCTTCATTCTTGTTTCTGTCTCAGGATGCTGGGCATCCATTTGTTGGACTAGCTGAACCACAGTCCATAAGCCATTTTAATAAATCCCTTATCATCTATCCATCTATCTAATCTTATCCTACTGTACCTCTGGACCCTACCCTACCCTATCTTATCCTATCCTGGCCTGCCCTGCCCTGCCCTGCCCTGCCCTGCCCTGCCCTACCCTACCCTACCTTATCATATCCTACCCTATCCTATCCTATCCTATCCTATCCTATCCTATCCTATCCTATCCATTCTATTCCTCTAGAGAACAATGACTAATAAAAATTCCCCTGTTTTTAAAGAATGAACTGTTATTCTGAATTTGATTTTACGATTATATGCATTTTATATCCTCAAACAATGCATTTTGCTGTTTATGTAATCTGCAACTTTCATTGCTGAGCCTTATGCCTCCAAGATTTATCTATTTTCTATACTAGTCATATAATGCATTAATTTTAATCATTCAAATAATTTCTTATATGATTGCACCACAATTTCCTCATTTCTTCTCCTGGTAATGGACATTAGGTTATTTGTGTTTTCAAATGTGCTATCTGATCCAGCAAGATTGATACCAGCAAGGGTAGTTTTCTCCAGGGTGTTTACTTAATCATAATATTTGTATCTGACTCAACAAAGATGAGAAAGCAGTGCCCCTTAGGCATATGGCCAGCTGAAAATGAAAGTTTCATGCTCAAAGATATCCTGAGGGAAATTTGAAATCCTCAGTTGACAAATGAAGACCAGATCTTGATCTTTGCAGAACCCTTTCTAAAAAGTTTGATAAAAACTGAAGGAAATGTGGGCCCTCTATTCTTATTGCAAAGCTGTCTAACCTGTGTACATTACTGGCTGAACAAAGGACAGAGTTGCTCATGTGGCAGTGATACTGGATATCTGGCAGCTGCTTTGTGTTGTACAGACCTATGTTTTTGAACTTTTCCTGTTACTTCCAACATTGGCCATTGTGGACCAATCTCTTTAGTTCTTACCTTCTTCCTATGAGTACTTTGAAGTCTTTTCAAAGACTTTTTACATTTTCATAAACTTTTAAGTCTTTTAAATATCTCCCTTGATACTGTTTGTCTTTCTTTTCTTTTTTCAATATTTTATTATGATAAACTTCAATTATATAGAAAAATTAAAGAAATTTACAGTAAGAAGTCCAGTAATTTTACATTTTTTTCTGTTTATCTTTTGACACCTGTCCTTGTATCTATGCTGTTTCTACCTATCAGTTTATCTTAAGTATTTTTATGAGTATGAAAGTAAGTTGCAAATATCTATAAATTTTACCTATGAACCCTTAACCATGTTCAGTATTTCCTTATTTTTAATTAACTAAATATTGTATGTAGTGAGATCAATGAATATTAATCTTACTGGTTATAGAGTTTTATAAATTCACACACCCCATAACCCCAACCTCTATCAAAATTCAGAACACTGTCAGTATCCCAGAAAAATTTTTATACTTCTTTCTAATCAATTACCACCTCATAGGTAAACCATTATTTAAATTGTTTCTACCATAGTCTGGTTATTACAACAGTTTTTATTTGAAAATTGTTTTCAATTAGACCAAAAATGCAAAAGAGAAGTAACACTGGAGACTCTTCAGATATGATACGCTTCACCAAAGTTCCCCTTTCTTTGACATTTAACTCATTTAATTTGGCACTTGCTTCCTCTGCATAGACAAAATATTTTTCTGAGTCATTTGAGAGTAAGTAGCACATATCCATAGATTAGTTTAGTCAGTTTTAATGCTCTATTGAAATAGGATCACTAAGCATGACATTACTTTTAAATTTTTTATGAAAGGAATATATTTACTAGTTAAAAAACCAATAGTCCTGGAGGGTTTTATAATGAAAAACAACAATCCTTTCTAATGGTTCAATCATATCAGTCCTGCCCTCTGAAGGAGTGTATGTCTTTTAATCCTTAACTAGTCATTATGGTAGTTACCTTTTTGTTCCTAAACTGGTTTATATTTTTGGGTTTTAATAAGAAATTTTCATCTGAGACACTGCTATAAATTGATTTTTAAATATTCCCCATGCATTAAAGGGTTGCCTTGCAGGCTGTGGTGCTGTCAGGAGCTGCCAGAACCCTTAGAAAGAAGAGCTGAAGGGAAGAAAATTGGACCCCTGGTACATGCCTCTAAAGGGCATATGGGCACCTCTTTCCTTTTCTCCATCTTTGCATCATGGCCACTATGAGGAAGAAGCCTTTCTCACTTCCAAGCACTTCACCATGATGGTTTGCCTTGTTACAGACTTCAAAAAAATGTGGCCTTCCTACTATACACTGGACACTTTGTACAAACAAATCAGAACATTTTATTTAATTTGTTGTCTTAAAGATTTTTGTGACAGCAACAGAAAGCTGATTAACATGACCTTTTTTTAGTCATTCTGTGTTGTGGTAGATCCATTAGTTTTTGCATTCATCATGACATATATTTAACAAATGTTTTCTGGTTGAAAATGAACTTTCAAGTTCAAAGTGGTTGGGGTTAAGTTGAGGTCTTTGATCCACTTGGATTTGAGTTTTGTGCAGGGTGACAGGCTCGGATCTATTTGCATTTTCCTACACACTTCCTTCCAGTTATGCCAACACCATTTGTTAAATATACTATCTTTTTTCCATTGAATG